>JAVQKC010036100.1:0-11680 GCA_036025475.1 Philypnodon macrostomus
ATCCAGTTCTGCATCTTCATGATATGTACCTGTGTGCAACAGTTGAAAAAGATCCAGCAAAGACTTTTTGAGTTATTGCGTTCACAGTTTTGGCCCGTAATTAATTAATTACTTAATTACTTTTCATCATAGAAGTACCCAAATCGATACAGTTCTGCGTCTTTATGGTATGTACCTGTGTGCAAATGTTTAAACTGATCCGGCAATTCGTTTTTGAGTTATCGCGTTCACAGCTAGGATCTGCGGACGTGGAAGCGGACGCGGGCATGGACCGATGTCATTCTATAATATCGTTGTTTCGCCGATATAATAATTGTAATTGTAAACACTTCAATCAGATATGTCCAAGGCCATGCACTCCAGGTCAATACATTCTGCAGACAGAGTCCCTGCTGTTTGTGTGGGTGAGGGATTAAGTAGAGAGTTGTCTTCTCCGGAAACTGCAAAGAAGATTTAATCACACCAGCACTTGTTACACATTTGAAATGCATTAGATTTACCGACTGAAGTGCACCTGTCTGCAGGCCTAGTCTCGCCAATCACCTTGAAAAATCACCGGACCACCAAGTTTGTCTGCTCCTATGAAGTCAGGGGAGAGTGAGGGCTTCCTATGGCAAGGCTCTAGAGAAAATGAAAGAGGCTACGGGAAGTGAAAAGGGTCACAATTGTAGGGGTGACGAAGTAATTGAAGACACATGGACGGCTTTCACGGAGGACAAAGAGGTGATTTGTTGAAAGACAAGATTAAATTGAAAAAAGGTGAAATAGTGAGGAGAGAACAGGAGATGAGATCAGTGGCTGCCTGGTAAACCGAGGATTATGGGTACTATGTGCACAGACAAAAAATACACATGCCACAATAGAAGAGAGTGACAGGCCAAACAATTATGGGATGAGCTATATCACAATATTTAGGTTGAAAGCTGAAATTGGAGAATAAAGAAAAATGATTATTTATGTAACTTGTGCCTTGTGTGAGGGGGCATCATTTCAGACTTTTCAGATACAACCATGTTTTGAGTTTACAGAGAATGGACTGAAAGAAAGCGATACCATATCTAGTGAGCGGCAGTTCTGTTGGCAAAATGTGTTGTTCGGGCCAAAGACTGCCCCGAGCGAATCGAAAGGCAACATTAGATAACCACTTGTTACCTCAAGGTCCGCAGAAGGCGTGAACGCACATAGCATGAAGTTATCCACGGCATCAGAAATCCACATTGGGGTGCATTGACTTCCTAATGAAGTGGCCAGTGTGTGTGTATATCACAACAAAGGATTATGGCTATGTGCAAAAAAGAACATAATAGAAGCGAGTTAGTGACAGGCAACACAATGGAATGAGGCATATCAGAAAATATGTCAAACGCTCAAACAACATCATTTCGACATCCGCAAATAGTATTTAAACTTCCCGTCGGCTCTGAGAGAACTGGAAGATACAGTATTAGCCTTATCCCTTCTAGTGCAAATAAACACATTTCCTAATTCCCCTTTTCACTTGCTGATACAGTTAGACTAATCTGCTTATGGAGCTTTATTTTTAGGCTAGCTAGATTATTTCGTTTTTGTCACTAGCGCTCTATAGAATACAGAGGAGTGTTGTAAGGGAGGTTGTGCCAAATGCCCTTTGTTAGACTTTCTTTAAAATCAATATGGTGCCTCCTTGGGTGTTCTAATAGGGCCTTACTAATCTTCCATTTGCAATGCTCACATAGGACTACGGTGAATACATTAAAACTGTTAGTCACTCAGCAGAACGATATATCATCCCCCAGACTCTACACTTACTGGCCACATTATTAGTCAAACCTACTTACCTGCTTGTATGCTCAAAAAGTGGCTATTGAGGGTATACATTTTAGGGAAGGCTCGCACACCCAAAGAAAACCAATACAGACATATGTGCATGTTTACTGTGCCCTGAACTCTCAGTGTGAGGGAACGGTGCTAACCACTAAGTTGCCGTGGTATTGATGCCTTGTGCAAAAAAGGGTTATTTACAGAATATTATAGCTTCAGTTGGAGACTGAACTGCCAACTGTGTGGTACATAGAGACACATGGTTTGATAGCATGTTAAAAGTGTAAAAATGTATTTATTTAAGAGTTTATTTGACGGGGACAATGCATAGAGACATAGTTACAATACAAGAGAGTGACTGATGTTACGCATATAGAGTTTGTTAAATGTATCTCACTCACTGTCAAAACCTTCTTTCAAAGGTTTTTTGGAATCAATAAAGAGTGTTTTACTGTTTGTAGACAACTGATGTTAGGATATTGCACAAGCCTGCATGTGTATATATGGCAACTGTGTTTGTACTGTCAGTGAATCAGCTACAAGCTACAAATGACTGAAAGTGTGCAATTCTTGAAACCCCCAGCCCTAAAAAAAGAACCAGCAGTGTACAGGCTGATTGTCATAGCTATTGCGATTCTCCATCAGATTGCTAACCTGATGATCAGAACACACATTGCTAAAGCCTCAAACTTACAATAGCTTTGAAAAGCAATCACAATTACAGACAGAATTAACATAATACTATAGTTGAGACTAGCCAATACACAGGAACTGAGATCTACACTAGCCTACCTTCTTAAGCAAACAACCTTCATAGTGCCTTTCATTGTGCACTGATATAAAGAGAGAACAAAATAATTTTGGTTGCCATGGTGGAAATGTACCTTTGTTGATGCTGCTTGTAAAGTGTTCCACATAATTTGTGGAAATTGCTTGTAACCAGTGACTCATATTTCCAGGTATAGAGGAAGGACTGTTGAAAATAAAATGGCAGTGATGAAGTAAAGGTCCAGAGGAAGTGGACAAAGTCAGGAGTGTGTGAGAGAGAAGGCTGAATAACTGGAGGGCGGTAAAGGCAGTAATGTGCAACACGTGCGTCCCTTGCAGAGATCTAAACCTGTATGTCTTATCTGTGTGTTTTTGTGGATTGCCAGAGGGGTCACGCCCTGTGGAGACAGATGGACACTTTCTGTACCCACTCACACACAAACACGCATGGACAAACACACTTACAATGGCTCCCAGATAAGAGCATTTATTTGGAGGAGAACCAGCTGAATACACATGCACACACGCCCTGCCTGCCTGAGTAAACTGCCACCAGCTTCTTTAGAGAATGACTGCTGACCAAGACTGTGATAGAGGCAACTGTACATGGATTAGGAGATAATTGAAGGAGTGAAGATTATTTCAACTCGGTAAAGTCATGAAAATGTAGATAATGAGCTACTAGCCCAAAAATGACTAAACTAATGGGGTAATCGCTAAACTGCAGTTTATCATTTCAAATTTGAACGAACCATAGACAGCAATGCCTAACAGTACAATGTAAGAATCTTCCTGTTACATGACATTGCTGTCTGTGTTAAATCCAGCTACGAGTGGTCACAAACCTGTGTTATTGTGCCAGTTCCAAGCCTGAAAAAAAAGAGTGTTGCATCATTTAGTGAGGGCATCCGGTGCAAAACCTGTGTCGTATCAATATGCCAGTCACTGTACTGTAGAAGAACAATCTTTTTGCATTTTTTGTGTTGACCCAAAAAAAGAAAGGCCACATAGAAATAAGATGTGCGTTTCATGATATAGTGTCTGTGTTTTGCTTGATGTAATGATAACAACGAGGTCATGGTGCACTTATGTATTGACTCATTGGTGACAGACTGAGACTGTTCTCTTTTTTGTGTAACAGAAAACACTCTGGCACAGTGCTCAAATATCTACTAATACTAAAATAAAATAGTCACTTCTTATGTAGATGGATTGAGAGTGTGATGGAGCAAGATAAGCCAAAAGAGAAAGAATGTTGGCACCCACCGGCCACCTGTGTCTTCCCGCGGCCCCCCTGTGTCCCCCTGTGTCCAGCTGTGGCCCCCTGCAGCCCCCCTGTATCCCCCTGCGGCACCCTGTGATCCCCTGTTTCCCCCTGTGTCCCCCTGCAGCCTCCCCATGTCCACCTGTGGCCCCCTGTGTCCTCGTGCGTCCACCTGCGGCCCCCCTGTGTCCACCTGTGTCCCCCTACGTCCCCCTTGTGTCCCCCTGTGTCCACCTGTGTCCCCCTGTGTCCCCCTGTGGCCCGCTGCAGCCCGCTCGCTAAATGCTTGCCAGACAAATAGCTTTGGCTGACAGTGCAGGGTTAAAGCAGTGTGAAGCCAAACCTGGGTGTGCAGGAATAGCTGTTCTCTGTTGCCACTTGGCCTCATGCTGCACATATGGGACTGTTGTATGTGTACTCATTTTTATTACAGCCTCCCAGAGTCTCTCCTGAACTTACTCATCTCCTGCTGCATGCACACACACCAGGCATCCAGCAGCATCAGTTCTTATCATTACAGAGCACTTATTGTGGAGTCTTCTGTCTCTACCTCACCCCTGGATGCCAGTCCCTTTGTGCATGTACCTCTGAAGCCCAAGGCCTTTCTTTTTTTAAAAAGTAAAAGAAGCTGATGTTTTTAAAGGCGCTTCTTCTTCACCAAAATTCTTGATGATCAAAAGTTCAAGGAGGCGAAGAAAACGGCACAAATAAAAGCAGTGTCAACACCCCACAGCCTTCTGGGTATTCAGGAAAAAAACATCAAATGTAAAAATAAAACTTTGTAACGAGAATAATAATTTAAAACTGAATCTGTTTTTTCTACCATTTTCTTACCGTTAATGTCAGAGTGCACTTCCAGGAAAGATTAGAGCACCTTATAGGAAGTTGTATTTCGTAAGTTAAAAACGTTAATAAAATCTGTTTTTGGCTTGCCAGGTGTTCAGACCAACACAAGCCTCATAAATGTTACTAATCTAACATACCTGCTTTGAAAGTCTACAAAGCTATAACAGCTGTGCAGGCTGATGTTCCACAAATAAAAAAAAAAATCGCACAATTGTTTTCTACCAAGTCAGTCCAAGTTCAGAGCCTACAAAGTTCGCCCCAGCATCATGAATCAGGCTCACGTCAATACCCACTCTTCACCATGAATTCCTGTTTTTACTGTCCTATCAATAAAGCCAAAAATGGCCTTAAAAAGTCAAATTGTTTATAGTGAATGCGTGGCGCTCACACAAGATGAACCTCGCACAAGTTGGTAAAGGAAGGGAAGTTTATTCAGCTTTGACAGGAAGGCTTATGCCCCATGCTAGCACTGTAAACAAATCTTTGTTATTGTTTTGTCAGCTGAATGTGTCTATCACCGCTGGAGAAGTCTGGCATAGGCTCATTAGGCTTAATTGAGCCACACTGGAATGCAAGCAAAACACCCCAAAGAAAGTCAAGTCAATCTAGTGCATCCTCAGACTGGGAGGCCATATTAGTTTTGGGTCGTTAAGAGTCCCATGTGATGGGGTCAGACAGCGGGGCGTCCCAGTGGAGAACGCAGCAGAAGATGGGGTTGGAGGAAAGCAAGGAGCACAAGGATCAGGAGGAGAACTGGTTTATGTAGGCAGGAGAAGTGGGACACGGGAAGAGAGGCACAGATGTGAGCCAGTCCCCTTGGGCCTGCACCGGGACTAGATACAGTGAGGTATATCTGAGCAGAGCACTGTAGGTGGAAACAGCTGCAACACAGGCAGGCACAAAGTGAAGATTCATTCTTCTGGGACACAAATAGAAAGGTCAAGAAAATGTAGATAAAACTTAAGCTTAAAAGGCGTATGTATAGAAAGTGGATAAGCTGTACGCTACAATTACTCTGTACGGAGAAGTGCTCTTGAATGAACTGCACCGGTCGGGCGTCTATAATTATTCTACTAAATATGATCATTATTTCAGAAGAGCATGAATACATACTGTGCTGTTTTTTAGTGGCACAGAAACACCACCTGTCTGTCCCTCTAAGCCGTCATGGAGACTGCTGTCAGTGACTGCTCTACACTGCCTGTGCTCCATTGTCTCTGCTCTAACTCTTATTAAGCCCAGCTCTATGTGCCTCAGGTCTGTGCCACTCACTCACACACCCAGCCACAGCAAAGACTCGGGAAAGGGCAAAAGTTGAAGCAAAGAGTGGCATTAAAATTAAACCGTTCAGATGCCAGCTCTGAGTGGTTTTATAGCAGGATGGACTAAAATATTTTGGCCGCTTAAATAGTAAGAGATTTGGTTTGTCTTACCTTCAACTTAATAATTCAAAATGTAATAATAACTACAGTTTGTTTCCCATACAGAGTGACCACATGTTCACCTTCCAGCTTTTCTTGCTGAATGCCATTGCACAGCTCTCTTTCATTTCCTGTCTGAACTGGCCACTATCTTAGCAGCAAAAAACCAATAAAAAGTTTCACAGAAGATAAGTAGTGAATGAATGAATTAGATCTAAAATGTGTATCTGTTTTTTTATTTATTGCTATTTTGTATGGGTTTAATATTGCTAGTCTTTTAATAACATGCATGCATCTGTAAGAAACCTAGTGACCTGTACCATGAAGGAATACTTGGAGCCATAGTTCAGTTGGAGAAGGTGAAAAGACAAAGCCAGGCTGGCGTGAGTGCTGAGCTGGCACACATGTCACACCTAACATCTGTCTACACAGAGCGGCCCGCAGGGCTCTGGCCAGGGTCGACTCACATCCCTGCCTATGAATGACAAGTACACAAGCACATGGTACACAACAGCATGGCTCCACTGCCACCAGAACACAAATCCGGTATCGCAGTTGTTTACGAACAGCTCTCAGCGATAACAATGAGAAAATATGTTAAAAGGACACTGTGTAACTTTTTTGTGAACATAGATACATTTTCTGCTCATCCTTTAATAAAAGAGACACTTTTGTCGCCACAAAATACCTGACTGAAGACTGAATTAACTTTGTTGACAGAGTTCAGTGTTAGACCTATCGTCAATTATCTCCGCTTGTGGTTCACATTCACTTGCATGGTATGATTTAACAAGTTTTTAAGAAAAATCTCTTTGCATGTAGGGCCAAGGGTACATGGGCCATATATATATACTGTATATATTGTTGTGCTGTGTTTGGTAATACTCAGAGAGGCCATTTTTGTCAGTAAAGCTCTTGACATTATTACCTCGGCCAAAGAGGTATGCCTGTTAGCAACTTTTAATCTAAAACTACTCCACCGATTTGGATGAAATTTTAAGGGAAGATCAGAAATAACACAGCTGCCTTGGTGGCCGGTGAACCCTCTGATCAAGTACATGGAATTATTAGTTCTTGTGCCATCATCAAAGCTATAGTCATTTTTCATTGTTCAATAAAAATGCATGAAAAATTAACCAAACACATTGAAGAGTCGTCGGACTCATAGGAGCAGCTTGCAGTGATTCAGATGCTCATGTTTTGTCGATGTGTGCATTGCCAAGATATTATCTCTTAGTCACCAGCTCTCACACCACCACGCACACCATTAGTCACTGATGGAAACGCATTGAGTGCACGGGGAGAGCAGGAAATATGGGAAGTGTTTCTAAACGCATTCTTATCTCGGACTGGCGTTATTTTTCAGCGTCAAGACGAAACACCAAAATGTAACATTGTGTTTTGTGAAGAAACAGCATTGTCCAAAGCCAGTCAGTGTGTTTATTTACTTTGGCTTGTGTGCCGAGGGACTGCGGACACTAGACAGAGCAGATGTTGTTGAGTTCACGTGCTTGACAAAAGTCCATTGAGCTTCTAACTGGAAATGTTTGCTTTATTTTTCTTGTAAAACTCCCCCGAAAACGAAAAAAATAACCAGTGAGTCATTTCCGACATTGTATTTTCCAAATAATTCTGGCCATCTTCTTTTGAGAGAGCTCCTCTATCTCCTCCTCTATCTATTGCATCTTCTGCCTGCATGTTCCCTACTGAGTTGTCTATATTCTGTCTTTTGCTAACAATTCTCTTTGTGTTGAAGCAGTTACTTTCAAAATTCGACCAGCAAAAATCCAATTTGTCGTTATTTGGCGCCTGTCACTTTGTCTTTATGGTCTACAGAAATTCCCTTTTCTATAGTTATTCAATTTCTCTATATCTTTGCTTTAGCTGCCACTTTCTCTATCTCCAGAGATTGACGCCTGCTTGACACATCTCTGACAGTTTGTCCTTGCAGTATAAAGTGTTAAATCAGTTGTCAGGCTCGCAGTGACCCTCTTTTGTCTGTGTCTTTACAGCATCCCGGGTTCAGCCGTGTGTGCATTCGACATGGAGCAGCTGGCCTCTGTGTTTGAGGGACGCTTCAAGGAACAGAAATCACCCGAGTCCATTTGGACACCTGTCCCGGATGAGCTGATCCCAAAGCCCAGGTGAGAAATGATACAAGGAATTTAAATCAGCTCAGCTTGTAGAGAAATGTGGGGGGAATAGTATTATATTTATCTATAGCTGCAGTCAGCTAAGGCTTAGAATTATGTGGGTAACTTGATGTTGTGAGAACTTGTGAACTTGAATGAATGATTGCTTTTGTTGGAGAAGATAAACTTCAAGGGAAAGCTATTGATTCACCTGTTGGTACTGAGCACATTTTTGTGGTACTTAAGAAATGCTCAACATTAGCGGTTATTCAGTTGTGTGAGCAAAAACATTATTTTTTAGTCTGGATCTATGATATTTACAATATAAATGCTGGGGAGAAGCTGCCTCTCCTTCAATATTGTTTACAGGTGGACACATGCAAATCTGCACAGTACTGTACTGTAAACTTAACAATTACATCTGCATCCATACTTACATGAGGATTAAAACAGCTGGAATAGAGCATGGTCAACTGGAATCAGCTTGATGTAGAGCCATTCTCCCCTTCCCCTGGCCTCCATTATCCCTGAACAACTGATTTATCTAAATGCTTTATACATACTGAACTTAACATTTCAAACACTGAGGTACTTGAGTTTTTTATTGGTCCACTGTGAATATTTTCCCTATATATTATACCTATGACACTGAACAATGGTCACATGGTCCTTTTATTGATGAATACAGAGAATATATATATATATAATATGATTCTGTAGAAAGTGTTATGTAATCTCCTGTTGCCAGTTGTTTGTTTGTGAACTGCATAACACTTAATTTTCACTTTATTTTCTGCATCCCCAAATTGGAGACACTTACCCGTAACTATCCATCCAGTTACCTATACTTTTGATTTGATACTAACTCAAGACACAGATAAATGAAACCGATTGAATAATGGCAACAAAAGTAGGTTAAAAAAGTAATTTAGTTCAATGTACTCAATCAGAGCCAGACCTATTCACTATATAACTTTGTGCAAATAAAAAGCTCTGTGCTAACCTCACGTTACACTAAGTCCTTCATGATAAAAAATATTCTTTTGGTTCGTTCCATTGAGCAGAAGCAATATATTCCAATGTTACATGACTCCTGTCTAGACTGCTTAATGATTGATTTGTGCCTATAACTGTATGAGAAGTACTGGCCTGCCGATCTACTGCTGGTGTGATTATAAAGAATGTGGTTTTTGTCCTCCAGGCCCGGTGGATGTGCCGTCCAGGGATCAAGGTTCAATTCATCCAATGCGTTTCCTGATGAGATGCTTAACTTTGTCAAGACACACCCGCTGATGGATGAGGCGGTGCCATCGCTGGGACAGAGGCCGTGGATAGTCAGGACCATGGTCAGGTGGGACTTACACACACTACTTCATACTATGTGATACAGGTTTGTTGGTAAATACAAGTGTTCCATTTTAATTTAGGAATAGTCGTGCAATGGGAAGTTAGATATAAAATAAAAATAGAAATGGCCAGGGACATTTACTAAAAAAACTAAAAATTAAAACACAAATTACAATATAAGACCAAATTGTGACTTTTCCCTGAGAATCCACTATTCATTTAATATGACATAGATAATTGGCCTAAAATGATTTAATTTGTTCATGTCTGGTTGATTTTTGTCACATTCAGAATACCCATGTTCAAAATGAGGAAATTTCATTACAGTTTGCACTACAAAAATAACAGTGATTTCAAGCCAATGTGATCCTGCAATTATACCCCTCTCATTAAACATAATGTTTATCCATGTTTCAATTTGAGTGTTTTTCTTTCATTTTTGGCCAATTTTGCTGCACAAGCTGGCTTAGCCAGTACAGGGAATCTGCTGTCCTATCATAAATTCTGTTAGTAAGTGAAGTATGTAGAAGAATATTGTAGTCCAATCAGCCATGTGTGGTATTTTTAACCTTGAGACCCTGTTCTCTGTGAGAGAAACGAATATTGGCCAAAGCTTCCAGTATGCGGCGAATACTTCCATATTTCAAAATTCTTCATAATAAATCCCACTTCATGTCTTAAAGGTGTAGTCCAAAGATTTCCTAAAATAAAAAAAGGCTTTAGTGGTGTGGCATCCCATAAATTCTGATTTGATGTTCCCGTAGAGGCCAGGGGAAGGACTTAAGTAAAACACAAATACTATTGGCAAGCATTAAAAAAAATATATATATATATAAAGAAGTTATTATATATTCTCCCTGAATAGACATTATTTGCATTTAGGTTGCATCTGCTGTTTCAAAGTTTGCAATTTTGGCTCTACCTACATACCTTGCAAGCCCAAATTAAGATGTACGGTTCTAAATCCTTCCTTACCCCATACAACCTGGTGAAAATACTGGTGTGCGTGTGAGGCCAGAGGGCTCCTTGTTGAGTTTGCCTGGTCGAGTGTTAAACTCTGCGTCAGCCTGGAAGGAACTGCTGTAGCACATCAAATCCCACACATCCACTCTCTCGCTCCTCTGCCTCTGTTTCCCTCTGTCTTCAGTGAGTCCCATATGGAGTCCCTCGGCCCAGCAGCCACCAGGGATTACAGATTGGGGACGTATTTGGAATACTAAACACCTCAGCTCCATAGCTTCTCTCATATTGTTCCAACACGAGCCCATTTCTTTGACTGATATTATTAATGACCCAACTTCTGGCATAATTAGTTTATTATGCAAATGTGATGAACAGTTTCATCTGTGTGGATTTTATTTCATTCTGCAGTGACTCGAGAGAAAATGGCATATTGTGATTTATATTTAAAAGACTGTCTGTTTTTGACACAAGGAACTATGTTATATTTCAAACTGTGGTCATGATTTAGCAGCTTTCAGGTGTGTCCCAGCTAAGTTTGTGTGCCGGTATTTGTGCCAGTTTATTTTTTTACAATTATTACTGGTTTCTATTTTCAGTAATGTTTATTTTGTCTGTTAGTCTGTACAAGATTACTGCTAAATGTTATAGTTTGATTTTGAGTTGGCTCTGCAAGGGGTGGCCAGTTTTTTTGAGTGGTTTATTAACAAATGAACAATAGTGTGTGTTTAACCAGTCTGGAAGGGAACAAATACAACAAGAAGTAACGTAACATAAAAAGGAGAATGAGTGGTTATACAACTATAAGGTGGGAGGCTCCAAGGTTTGAACTAAGGAGTCTCCTTGGTGCCAGGCGACGTCTCCTCCAGTCAGGACCATCCAGACAATCCTACAAGAGATGAAGTCCACCCCAGTCCTTATCTACCTATAATATATACTTAGCAGGGATAGTCACCTTAACAAGCCTATTAGTAGTTTATTTCATGCTAGAGCAGTTTACCATTGACTGCTTCTAGTTTAGAGGAGAGTCCCTGCCTCAAGTGGAGGAGTTCTTGGGGTCTTGTTCATGAGTGAGGGAAGGATGGAGCGTGAGATTGACAGGAGGATCGGTGCAGCCTCTGCAGTGATGCGGTTGTTGTACC
>JAVQKC010036136.1:0-15002 GCA_036025475.1 Philypnodon macrostomus
CACACAGGCTTCACATACACACACACGGGCTTCACATACACACACACGGGCTTCACATACACACACACGGGCTTCACATACACACACAGGCTTCACATACACACACAGGCTTCACATACACACACACAGGCTTCACATACACACACACGGGCTTCACATACACACACAGGCTTCACATACACACATAGAGGCTCCACATACACACACAGGTTTCACATACACACACAGGTTTCACACACACACACACACAGCATGCAGCTCCGTGCTCCATGTGGACTAGTCAGAGGGTATTTGCCTGGACATGTACAGCCCTCAGACCACACTCGGTGTCAATGGCAGTCCTGAGGAAGACTGTACAGGAACCACTCTCTGCACACGTACAGCATTCAGTCGGAATGAGGCGTGAGTCAAGAAGTGTGTACAAAAATGGTTTCATTACCTGGTTTTACAGTTTTAAAATCCTTAAAATGTCCTTAACATTTGCAATATGATTGTTGTATGATTGAAATAAGAAAGAAAACGATAGCATAAACATTGACTTTCACTTTTCTGTTTGGAGACATAATGCTAACTAACCCAGCTGCGAGTAATTCATTAGTAACCAAATCATTCTTTCCTTTGTAATTCATCTGATTTATACTTGTTATTACCGTACACAGTAAACCATGTTCTAATATCCCAAAACACAATATCCAACTTTTGACATATCATATTAAAACCATATTATCTGTAAAACTATATGGAGGCCTAATGAAGGCTCCACTGACAGTTAAAGTAATCATGTGGTGATGTGATTGCATTTTCTGTCCTTCCAGAAGCAGCAGTTTATTGCTTTCTGACACATTATTCCACTATGATGCAGGTTTGACTTAATAGCTTGTTACAGCGGAGCAGCCGAGTGACAGCCCATGAGAAACTGATTAAGACTGAGCCAGTGGATTCACAGACGAGAGCAAAAATCAACTCAAACTTTACCCACAACTTTGTTTTACTATTAAACAAAACTTCAAACCCCTCCACAGTCGATCAAAGAGAATTGTTAATAATGATAATATCAGATTTAATGAAAAAAGAGATGAGATTGATTTTACACTGGCTACCCTTTCTTGTGTAACCCTCTTCATTCCCCTTGTGGCTGGATTAGGTTATGACATTGCTATATGATAATGTTGATGAGTTATCTATAGGCTCAATCTAATTGTTAGTGGCTTTTGCTCTTCAAATTTTGATTTAGTTTAATGTAGAGCATGTTTTGTCCAAGAGAGGAAGGTGCCTGTCATCCTTTGGTTTAAATGATTGTACTTGGAAAAACAGAGGTGGTACTTGGTGACCACTGTTATGGTACATTGATGAGATGTTGCAACTGGAGTGGCTGCATTAATCATCAAATTGTCTAAATCAACTTTGGCATAAGCTAAAACTTTACCCATGACTTTCTTTTCCCAAAAGCTTCATACCCCTTCTCACAGTATATCCAGAGGAATAATTAATAATGACCTTATTATTATCCAATTTCGGGGAATAAAGCATCCCTATGTAAGTTTTGATGAGGCTGCTAAGGTTTGCTTTCAAAGAGCTTTGTGTAACGGACACCCACTTTTATTGGGAATATGAGATTCTCCACATGCAAACTTTTTCTGTCCTGACCTCTAGTACCTTCTACTTTTCTCTGCACAAAGAAGCTCAAACACAGCGCCGCGGGCCGTGTTTAAGCATAAAACATGATGAATAGATGCTCGGTGGGGCTCCGCTGTGCAAAAGCTCCATAAAAGTAAACTTCAAAAAGTACTAAAAAGGGTTGCTGCCCCACAGTAACTAACTTTGTTATAGTTTTGGAGAATGAAACCCACGTAGTGAAGGTCAGAGATGAGAGAAGAGTAAAATAATTATGAAGATCCCAGTGGGTAGCGCAGAGAAATTAGCAAAACTACTGTTCTTTTTATGTACGCATCAAACACCTATTTTTAACAATGGGCCAGTTATTTTTATTTGTTCGATCAGAAAGCATATGAAGTCAATCCTCTAAAGAGCCACGCTTTGAGTTAAAATTGTGTTCATTGTAGATTAACTTTGATTAAAGCAACAATTTCTTCCTCAGACAGCTGTGTGTTTTATTTCTCGTGATGAACTTCCCATTTCTATGTGATTCACATTTTGATTTTACATGGACTTTATTAGTGGGTGCTCTTATTGATGCAACAAAGGCTCACTGCGTCGCTGTGTCTAGGTTATATCTATGATTATAACCAAAACACTGTGACTATTGGGTATAAATGTTGTATTCTGTATGTCAGTGGTTTTCTATGTAGGTACCACTTCAGCAAATATTTTTCTAAAAGTATTTGCCAAGTCTAAGCCAGGTTTGACTGAGCACCAAACCAGATCTAAATCAAGACAAAAACAAGTATTAAACTTGATATTTAACTAAATTAAATCAATATTTTCTTCCAATGCAATGATAAAAAAGAGATTAATGTGATTGGCATGAATCTTGGTTTTTCCAGAACAGGCAGTCCATTATACTGCAACCAGACACCAGAGGGCAATTGTAAAGTTTTGTCTTGAGCTAGCACACTCCCATATTATTTCAAGCAGTATTTGGATTCATTTAAATATCTTCTGCCCAATCTGCTAATAGCCCCCACTTAGACCCAACCCCCACTGTTCCTCATGTCCCTCGCAGGCTTTCAGCAGGTGCACATCCCTGTCTTCTCATGCAGCGCTCGTCCCTTGTGGAGATTATATTTACTCTGTGCTGCCGTAAGCACCTTTGCTGACAGATTATATGAATTAAGTCTTATTATGGGATCTGGCCAGGGGCTGCATGTACCAGTGATTCGTAATAAGGGCATTGCTGAGGTGAGTCAGCAGTGAATGGCCTGATTACAGCAGCCGGACCTCAGGAGAGAAACCCTTGGCACATCCTTGATAAACAAAGACGAAGAGGGAAGGGAGAAGGACACATTATCAGAGCTTGTGACCAGACACCCCTGAGGAATACATCACTGGTTCAGAAGAGGGATTAGTAACTTAATCTCACCCAAACACAGGAGAAAAAAAGACACAAAGACCAATTTGGTTCATAGTAGTTAATCAATATTTTATATTTTTGTAGCAAAATGTCACACAGAAACTGAATTTTTTTGTCCTCATTTTGTTTCTAGAACCGCAAGTGAGAATCATTACGTCAAGTATACATTTAAATTTGTATTCTTTGACAGCTTTCTGAAAGGGAGTTTTCAATCACAGAATTCATCATCTTCTGCTTGTTCTTATTAGATGTGCGTGGTGGCCAGTTTGTTTGTTTGTTTATTTATTTCTATATGTATGTATTTATTTGTTTCTGTATGTATTTATTTATTTATTCTTACATAAACAATCCTTTAATATTCTGCTTGTAAACACCTCAGTATCCTGTGCCATATAACGTAAAAAACCCCATCTCAGAAAGCTGGCTTACACTGACCAAGTTGTTACACCACAGTAAAGCACCTTCTCACGGTTTGCTTCACATTGAAAAATAAAAGGACTACTCCACATTTTATTTTGTTATATCCCTCTTTACATTCTCACCAATTATTGTACAAAAATGTCTCTATACATAATGGTACACTCTGTGAAGAAAACAGTAATAATAATACAAAAAATAATAATAACAAAATATGAGCCCCACTTTTTGAAAATGCAGGATTGCAAGAAGGCATCAGTAAGTGTTGGGGATGACTTGTCAATTGGAGGCAGCACAAAAGCATAGCATCTAATTCAAAGTGTCTTACTGCAATGTACAGCCTTTTATGGAGGAAAAATACAGCGAAAGATAATGGTTTCTGGGTCAATTTAAACAATGCATAAACGTCAATACATACAATCCTCTTTTCCAATCATTTTACCTCACCTGCTCTGCAATAGCCGTCTTGTGACCTTTAATGGGAAAATTCAGAATAGTATTAACATCTTTCTTGTTGTAACATACATTTCAATTAAGCCACCCACATGTCTAACAATTGCCTATAGAGAATTACACATTCAACCATGGTTTAAGCTAATGATAAAATGGGCCCAATGGATCTGAATAGATTTTATTGTCTCAACTTTTCAGTATTTTGCCGATATTTCCTGAAATTTTATCCTAAGGCAAACAGTGACCATCAATGTAATCCCCAATATTACCACACGAGAAGAGAAAAGACATATTCACAATAAATTTCGACAAAGCAGGCTTGAACTTGAAACCATTTAGTTTGTAGCACTTGGGAATGAGGAAAAATAACACTGTGCTTCTAGTCACGCTTCTGTGCTTTTTGGCTTGTATTTTTACATTGGATTTTACAGGATTGGGAACCTGAGGTAGAAATACAAGCCTGACTCTTTATTGTGGTCAATATACCATTATTTAAACAAATTGTGCTGTCATTTTTATCACTAGAAAATACTGTTAATTTGGTGTAATGAGATGGGGTGGCTGTGTGCCAGTCTGCAGATGAGCCCAAAATAATAAATAGTAAAAATGATAGAAAAAACTCAGATGAAAATAAAAAATGTTTCTAAATTTTCTAGGTTCTTTTTATAGGTCCTTCTCTCTTGCCGTAGTTGCAGTAGTACTTTTTTTTTTTTGACTGCAGCTCTTAAAAACACTGAGGTGCACATCCAGTTCAGCGCGAGTCAGGGGAAATCCTCTTAACATTCACTTCCTTTGATACAGATGTAGTAAATCCACTTTAAATTCAACATCTTTTACTGCCCCCTTTTCCTCTGGAGTACTCTCATACGCCAGATGGATTCGGAATAATTCCACAAGAGCCCGTATCGGCACAATAAATTCCATGTTATTTTTGAAATGCCAACATTTTTTCGACTGTTTGTCTGTCTGAGCTGTCAGATAGAGATCATGGCCAGACATCTTTATATTTAAGAGTCTTTTCTCACACAGTACTCAGATATAGTCATGCAATATCCCAGGCAATTCCTTGGAGGGATATCCCATTCTTTGTTCCTCATCGAGATTTACATTACGTCCAATGACCAGAGTTATTCTCAAACAGTGCTCTCCATCACCCACTCCGAACTCTCAAAAGTGGGTTTCTCGTCCTCACTATCATCAAACTGCAGCAGCATGCCATTGACCGACAGACTGCGTTTAGTCCAGATGTTGCTGATCCTTCGGGGGTAGTTGCTCCGACATCCACCACCGACGTGACCCATGTCAAACGAGTGGCTCCGTTTGGGCTTCCCTTCTTGGGGCAGCCCTAAAAGACGACCCAGCATGGTGGTGGATTCAGCTCTTCCAAGCAGAGGTTCTTTGTCAGATGGAGCAGGCTTGACGACAGCCATAGTATTAGAAGTTGTTGAGGGACCGGACGCTCCTTGGTTGTCTCTTGCCACACCCCGTAGCTCCAAAGACGTAAAAGCTCCCAAAAGATGGTCCAAGTTGGGACGTCCTTTAGCTCCATGTCTCCTAAACTTGGTGCTAGGCAAGGTACTGCATTCACTCCCCTGAATACTGTAGTGGTCAGTGGGTCCTCTTACTGCTTGGCTATCCAGCGAGTTTGATGAAGAGGATGAAGAAGATAGGCTGCTTTGGAGAGACCCACATTTGAACTCGACCATCTCCTCCCGCATGACCACCACTGTGGACTTAACTTGGGGCGGGGCACCGTTAAAACGATTCAAGCCCCCGTTTGTCTGTGAATATGTGTTGCTCATAACAGGGAGCTTATTGGTTTGGATGCCACTGGTTACCTTATATCTCACCATGAGGATAATGATGAATACAAGAAGAGTTGCCACAATAATACCACCAATGACCAGGATCATTGTCCCGCCCAGGAACCCGCTGTGGAGAGACTGACATTGTGGATAGTCATCTCGGGTGGCAAACTGGACACATCCGACGATGTTAGTGGCAGTGAGTGTGGTGGCAGTGTCGTCCCAAATGGCCAGAACACACAGATCGTATTGCATCCCTGGGACAAGATTTGTGACTGAGAATGCCCTGTTAGTCATGGGAATCATCCTGAAAAGAGATGAACAATTACAATTAGAAAAACAAGCAATAAAGATCATTTACATTCAAAGATCAAATGTAAACTATGCTAAGAAGCTGTTCATTTGTCTCAGTATATTCATTTGCGTTGCCTGAAATTATAGTAATGAAAGTAAAGTTCATATTTATTGTTTTTATTTTTTGGGGGTCATCCGTGGTTGGCGGCTGCTCATATCTTTCTGTCTCTTCATGCTAATCCCAGACAGACTCAGTGTTGTGGAGCTATGTGGAGCTAAACCGGATGAAGCTAGTTACATACTTAAATTCATGGGCATAGGCTCTTGTGATAATGTTAAGATACTGTAAAAAATATATCAGACTAAAATATTGGTAGGTTTGAAAGAAAAGTCATACAGTGCATACAGGGCCTATATATTGTACAGCTACAGGCATGAAAAGGGCGTAGAATCTTCTGAACCATATTGCAATAGCAAATCTATAAATAGATCATCTTTTGTTGGCTAGGTTTTCTTTCCAGCCCATGCATCCATAGCTTTGATCCCCTCTGAAGCATCACTACCACTGAGCCTAGACACCATTGGGGCTGCAGTTCATTATTCATCCTTAATTGCCTTTTTCCATAAGCAGTGAGAAGTCGCTCAGGCTCACATGTTTTAGTGGACTCACACTATCAGTAACCTCCCTCTGCATAGGCTTTGATTGATTTTTAATCATGCCATTGCATGAGCATGGACAGTGCCCCGGGAAACTATGTAGGCCAACAAAAAGAGCGCAATAGGTATGCATGCGTGAGCAACCCAGTCATATCAATATTCATTTATAAAAGCATTAGGGCTCACTGTAAAAATTAACTACTGGTCTAGTGTATAATTTGCTGAACATTACACAAACGCAATACACAGTAAAGTTTTTTAGACTATAATGTAGCACATGTAATCTTCATATTTTGAGTTCAGAGAGTGCTCATCTAAGCTAATATTGACATTCTCCAGGCTGTTCAAAGAAGTCACTTTTTTCATTCTGATGCTTTTTACCTCTCTGTATAACTGAATCCATTGGCCTAAAAAGTGGCTGGTCATTACATAAATGGCATAATTAATTATTAACATAATCTCTCACACAAGAGAAAAGCTAGCAAGTCACAATGAACCAGGAAATGAGCTGAAGTAATACAGCCAAACAATGGTAACAATATTATTTTGTTTTCTATTTTGCAGACTGTGAATGGATTGAGTGTCCTCTGAGAAAATAACAAATTGATATTTCGTATATAGTTTTAAATATTTGTGTCAAATTGCAGAAAATCAGCTCACAACACAATCCAATATACACATTATTAAATTGGCAGTGATGTCATGTTGCAATCGCTCTCTCTGAAGAAAGTAATATTGGCCTTTGTGAAAGAGTACAGTACTAATCTGATATCGTCAGCTAATAACCAACATATTGCTTTTCCACTCTTTATTTTAAATGGCTCTTGTTGAAACACACACACACAGCTGCAAGTAATATAGAGGTAGCATTCAATACAGTTTTGACTGAGAGGCTCCTAAATGCATTGTCAAACAACATCAGTAAATCTGGGATTAGCATAGAGAATAAGAAAGATGTGAGCAGCCTACTAACACTGATGAAATTAAAAGAAGAACTAAAAACAACTAAATTCCACTGAATTTGATTCCATTCTGGGAAAATGGGAATATTTGGTACATTACTGATCTAACTGTCAAAGCCTAGGTTGATTAGCTATGATATAAAAATATAAAAATCGTCTCATAATGCAATCCCAGAGTATATGGTTTTCAAACCCCATGTTTTCAGCTTACGTTGGAAGAATGTTATGACATAATTAATAGATTTTTCCACAACCTAACAGCTCTAGCTTTCCTTTTGATATGTTCAATAATAAATCTGTCCGCCCAACACAGTATCCCTTCTGACTGTGACTTTACTGAGAAAAAAATCCCCCAGAAGGATTAAGCAAAATAAATGAATGGCTTCAAAAACATGGGTGTCACGAGAAGATTATGTACTTAGGCTGTTAACTATAAAACCTCATTATCGCTGTAGTACTTTCTAATAAGCCACGTACCTGTAAATGAGAACTTCATCTTCTGAGCAGTTGTATTGAAGCTGATACATTTTCACCTTTGGAGTTGATTTACTAGCAGTCCATTGGATCAAAGCTGACACCGCAGTAACATCCGACACAGACACCACCTTCTCCGGTAAAGGTTTGGGCTCGCCTTTGCTGACCTTGGTGGAGCTGGTTATATCAGACAGCCCTGATTTAGCTTGCGTGGTGCGGTTGGTTCCGTTGCTCCGGTGAGGGATCTGAATGATTGACAGCTCAATGGAGGCCGTAGACTCCCCGGCAGCATTGGCAGCGATGCATGTAAACGTCCCAAAATCCTTTGCAGTGGTGATTGTAATGTCCAGGGTGCCGTTTTCATAGACCGTAGCCCTAGAGGAGTTGCTGATCAAGCGGTCGTCAGGGGCAACCCAGTGCACAGTTGGCATGGGGTCACCAACGGCTTTGCATCGAAGGCTAGCAGTTTGTCCTTCGAGTACAAGCAGGCGATGAGTATGTTGAGTGATCAGAGGAGGTTCGCAAACAAACTCCTCTTCATGAACTGACCAAAAGTATCTTCCTTTGAGACTGGTGGGAGAAGCACAAGTCTCCATATCATCTTCACGTTCTAGCCTTCGAAGCCAGAGCACTTCGCAGTTACAATGCAAAGGGTTCCCTCCAAAGCTTAAAGACAGCGGAGGTGCGTAAGGAGTACTCAAAACGATGCCACTTTGAGATCGGGCAAAGATGGGGTCAGGGGGCAGTTTTTGAAGCCGATTTGATGTGAGGTCTAGACGTGCCAGTTTCTCTAAATCGGTAAAAGTTCCTTCGGCAATAAAGTATATAAGGTTATGATCCAGACTCATTTGATGAAGGTTGATCATCTTGCGGATGGCGTCCCAAGGCACACTGCGCAAATTGTTATAGGACAAATCCAGATCTTCTAGAGTTAGTAGCAGGTCGTCAAAAGCTGCCTTGTTGATCCGGTTTAGCTGATTGTTGTTGAGGATGAGATGCTGGAGGTTGATGAGCCCTCGGAGGTCATCTGGTCCTAGTTCTGTTAGACGGTTACTATCCAAATGTAAAGACCGTAGGGTCTCCAGGTCGATGAATGAGAAAGGCTGGATGGCGCTGATTGTGTTGCGAGATAGGGTTAGGTCCACCAGGCCCGTCATGTTGGCAAAGTCCTGAGTAGTGATTTTTAAAATGTAATTTCCACCGAGCCGTAGCTCTACAGTCCGCCGATCAATGTCCGGAGGAACAAAGAGAAGGCCTTTGGACGGGCATAGTGTCCCCAGAGACTCAGACAAGTTCTGGCAGGCACAGTACTTGGGACATGCATGGACCATTGTAACCGCGGTTCCCAGGAGCAGGATACTGAAGACCACTTTGTCCATGTTAGTTTGTACAAGGGGGACCTGTGGAAACAGAAAACAAGAACATTAAGGAATTGCATTTAAATGACTGTGACCAATACTATGCAATAAAATGTGTTCAGTACAGTCATTTTTAATTTATTTTCGGGTGTATAAGTATTAATATTATAATAAACTTTGAGATACTGTGAAGGTGTGAGAAATCACATGAGCGTCAGCCAGAGCTGACCGGCACTAAGGAGCTATTTTAAATGATGCGCAGGCTTGTAAGCTGTCATCACATGCACTCTTGGTCTATTGTAGGACAAATGCGCAGTGCTCAGATTCTTCATTAGCATGCCCGCCGCCTTTTCTATTTGAATGTAAACAAGGTACAGCTTCAAAGAGCCCGTTTTTTGTGGACTCTCGAACACAGCCTTCCCCTTTTCATAACATTGTTTATGTCCTCACTTTTGTGTGATTTACTTCTCTTCCTCCAGCATGTCACCAGTGTTTGGGCAGCGGATAATGCAGTGTGAAAAAATATTCCAACAGCCGGAGGAAAGCAGCCCCTTGAATGTTTAACAGACCTCACACGTGGCTGTGCCTGGACCGATAGACGGCCACACTCGGCTTCATCCAATGAGACTTTAATTCCCTCAGACATTTGTAATTAATTCCTAATACACTACTAATTGTATTGTATTGTATAAATGCAATTATTAAAGGCTCAAAGGTATGCTTATCACTTCATGCAGAGACATAAAATGACTGTTAAAACCATTACTGCGATCGATTAGTAATTATTTTATTTGTAAAGACTGCTAATTAAGCTCTGCAAGACAAACACCCTACAGTGATGTGTTACAAACACTAGTGCTATCAGTTACTTCAGGCTTTGTCACTACAAGTGTAACATCGTCACTCTGTGCACCCTGTGGTTAAAAAATGACACACAGGGCACCATTCAGATTTCAGCTCATTTTGAAGCTAGCAATGAAGAATGGGCTATGTGTGGCACAATATCATCTGATGCTAAAATGTAATTGAAAACATATGGCACTTTATGGCCATTGCATAAAATGACTTGTTCAAATTACATTTCTGAGCAGTCAAAATCAATCAACAAGACAGAAAAAGGTGTGTTGAAGCAAATAATTGCAGACCTGATGCATACAGCTATGACCCTGTCAGCACTGTGGAGCTAATCCCTGAAAGGCCACATGGGGCGAGCTGTCAGTGATGACACACACACACACACACACACACTCCAGTGGATTTTAATGGACACTGGGGAAAAAAACTGGAACCGCATGCAAACTGAAAATTGATTTCTTTATTTGCTTTTGATCTCAACCGAAGAGAACAATTGTGGCCAGTAGGAATGTTGAAATACATAAATTTGCAGGATTGAATTGAAGCAGTGGCTACATGTCATTGGAAAGTTCAGTACAATTTCCACAGCTCACAACAGAAGCCTATTTAAGTGCATGTAATTTACAGGAGGAATTGTTGAAGCGAGTGGAGAGTGACCTTTGAAGGGATGGATGAAGGTTCAGCCACAAAGACATGAGAAGCATGGAAGATATGAGGCCCACATGCACCAACACAAGGGACTTGAAATAGAGTTCCAGATGAAAGGTACAGTTTTGTAAAGGACAACAATGCTATTCATGTCAAAACTAGCACTGGCTAACACACAAACATACATTATATTTGAGTATTATTACTAGAGACTATGGGAAACTAGCTTATTGAGCCAATTTAGAGTCACATTACTGCAAATCAATGCCTTTAGTTCTGCAGATATGTTCAAAACACTCGCAAAAATATCACTCATTATCCAATGAGTTGCAGTTCTGTGGGTGATAAAAAACCCTAAAAACAAACAAACACACACACACACACACACAAAACCACAGCATCTAATAATGTGGCCCATGTACAGTTATTAGGTAGTGATTTTAATTGGTTGTAATGTAATGCAAGGAAAAATAAGCCTGAGGTCATGTGAACATATACCACATAAAATAAGCTAATTTATCTGTAATAGTGTTCATAATATTAATAAAATAATATTTCCCTGTCCACTTTCTGACTATCATCTATAAATAGAGCTGATTTCCTGTCAGTTGGAGAGGAGATGTCTGATTGGATGATGATGCTTATTGATTAATTGGTTTTTGAAAGTTGAGCCGTTATGTTATTTTGTGCAGCCATGCTATTGAAGTTTGGCAGACAGTAGGTGTAGTCTGCATGTCCTCCTCTTGTTACTGGAGGTTCTTTCCATGTACTTCTACCCACCAAAGACAGGTTTGTGTTGAGGAATTTGTGAATCTAAATAGTTCTTTAATCAATGAATGGTCACTCTATGTCCCTGCACTACCTGTACTGTCCATTGTATAATGCAGCAAAGGCTTCAGTATTTTCGTTTATATTTATCTAACATCATTTCTTGAAGCCAGAACTCTGTATTACCACTTATGTAGTTGCTTCAACTAAACCTGCTGAACTAAGCAGATTTCGTTTGGAGATTTCTCTTACCTGTGCGAAAAAACAAACTTGCAATCATCTCACTTAATTGTTGTAGAGTTTACTGGGACCCACACTGTTGCTCTGTATGTCTGTGTTGAGCTGCACCTGTACTTAGTTAACCTTCAGATAAACATGACTACACAGCTGCTGTACCATCTGTTCCACACATTTTAAGCGTACTGTAGGTTTTGTTAGCCCTTGGGGACAATTGGATTGTGCTTCGTCTGATTTTTAGCCGTGGAATTTCACTGGAGCCACGGCATTACTTTTATGAGGCACTAGAACACGTCAGAAAATGGCACTCAAACTTGTGTGACTGTGTTATGGCTGTATTTTTAGTCAGTTATGTCATCACCACTTAACACATATATAGACAAGAACAGTGCAGTAAAAAAGCAACACTAGTGTCACATCTGCAGCCTCTTTAATCTCCAAGCTTCTTTTATAGTCTCGCTGAAGGGTGTCACAGGATGATAGCACAGTTTGCTCTGAACAATTCACAAGTCATGTTGCATCTATGGGGGTTTCAGAAGCTCAATGTTAGTTATCCCATGAGCCGGCAGAAATGTTACATGACAACAACCATATAGAAGCGTGCATCTTGAGGCGTTAAATAAAACAGGGGCATCAAAATAAGGACAAGGACATAAAGTATAATGCAGTAGTGCCCAAAGTGGGGCCCGGGGGACAAAGTTGGCCCGCCAAGCACTCTGATTTGGCTCACCAGGACGTCCCAGAATTTATGGATACTAAGCCCAATTATGGACTGACATAGGCTGACTGCCCAGATTCAGTTCAGAGTTGGCCCAATGGTTGGCTACATTAAATGATCAGATTTGACTAGATTGGTAAAATATGAAAAAAAAAAAGTAACTGGATAAGGGTCAAAAACATTTCATTCAGTTTTCATTATGTTTAGACAGCAATCTAAATTTTGTAACTTATACAGATGTTGTCGGATTTGGATTGACCCAATTAAGCGTTTTGAGGCATTTTGACCTAAATTTAGAATTTTTATAACTTGCGCTCATATACTCGTTTGGACTGAAATCAAATCAAACTATATCAAAATAAAACAAAAATATATAAAAACAGAGCTCTATTGTCCCCTAGAAACATATAATGATATCTAGAAAAGTACTTTCTGGTAGACCTAGATGATTTATTTTTGGTACACGTACTCTTTAGATGTTAACAAACAAAAAAGTCAAAGGTGACTATGCCTTATTTTTTTTTTATGTATTAGCATAACCCCCAAAGATGCAAAAAAGTAACAGAGAAGTAAAAACAAATACATTCTCACAGGCCAATGAAGCTTGGTAAACACAGTTATCACTCCTCTCTGACCAAAAAAATCTAAAGGCTTCACATCCTAACTCTAAAATGTTGGCTTTGTAAAACTAGTCCTACCATTTTATCATTATCTGGACATGGCTGTGATCAAAAGTTATTTAAGGGGTATATGAAAGACTTTGGGGGCAGTCGTGACAAGTTCGTAATGAGGCGGCCATTTTGAAAAACATTAAAACCTTTGTAACATTCATGGGTGCAATCTGACACATGTAGCCCGGTCTAAAATATTCATTTCAGACTATGGAGGCCAAAATATAAATACCCTTTGAATCAATAACTTAGTCTGTGGCCTACGCGGTCGCAAGGGGTGGTGAGGGCCTTTATCGTCGCTTGCGGCTATATTTACTATTATTATTATCTGCCAAAGGGGTTATGTTTTTGCCAGCATCAATTTGCCACACATCATTCAAGAGTTGGTAAAGTGTACTATTTACTTTTTTTGCAGTTTCTGAGAGATTCAAGTTCATTCAAGCTGACTCTTCATGTTGATGATGCGGAAAGTTAAGACAGCAGATGTTTCTTTGAGGTGCAGGTAAAAAAATTAGTAGAGTGAAAAAAGTGCAAAAGAAATCCCAAAGAGATGGAGGGAGGCAGTGCATTGTATCTGAAAGCAGACACTTTTCTGGATGATAACCAAACTTAATCTGTGTGTTCAATCAAATAAACTCCAACACACATTGCAGCAAACAGCCTGTGTCGGCCGGATAAGGACTGACTGTGAATGGGCTTGCCTTTCTAGAACAGTGGAGACCGACTATTGAGAATAACCTCAAACAGATGAAAGCTGCTGTTACTGATACCGGGTGCGTGATATCAGGTAGCTTAGCCAAAAGTCAGAATTTTTAAAATGCAAGTTGGATTTTATAAGTGCTACTGTATTTTTGAGACTACACAACATAGGCTAGTTATACTGTTTTATTCCCCATATAATTTCATAAAAACAATATTTATATTACTTTGATTACTGTTGGTCATTGGACTGTGAATTTGAGTGCCATTTGTAGACAAAAATTAAATTGCTGCCTCTAGAAGAGCATTTGGAGAAGCCTACCAAAGCAACTGCAAAGATATTATATGCCCAGACCTGCAGACTTGAACATTGAATCCTTCGGTAAATCAGTCCATTGAATCACAAAGCTCCTATGTTAGATCCACTCGAGTAACTAGGCCTGTGCTGTCGTCCCCGACAGTAAGGTGTATATCAGCAAAATGGCCCCATACGTCTGCCCCATACATCTGCTACAACTGTCACCAATGGGCACCTTAATCAGAGTTGTGTGATTTCTAAGGGTTTTAATATTGTTAACGAGCAAACCATGACAAACATTTATCTATTTAGCTTTTTGATTTGTCTTGATGTTAGTGAAAAATGTTTTTGCCAAAATTTGAAAATTCCCTAAAACTACATTCTTCTTTCAGTCTATAGGGGGCTGCCATCATATTGGTCAGATGTGTTCAGGGCCGGGGGGTAATTAGGTATTTCAGGTTTGAGCCTCATCGGGCAAAGTATGTGCAAGTTAGAGGCTGTCAAATATATCTGACCTCCCAAATTCAATTCAAAATGGCCGACTTCCTGTTTGTTGTAGGGTGGGGTCATAATAATATTTTATGTTGTGTACACTGTGGAGAATCACTGTACCAAGTTTCATTGCTCTCTGCCAAAGTAAGTGTGTCCAGGGTCCCA
>JAVQKC010036156.1:0-14687 GCA_036025475.1 Philypnodon macrostomus
GCTCCTACACTGTTCATTTTGTTCAAAACAACAAAACCAACATTGTTGTTGTGTATTAAGCGTGGCTGCCAGTTTGCTTTGCGCCTACAGCCCCTCCGACCACCACCGAACACCAATCATTACATTACACATAGGCAATGTGGATTAAGTGTCTTGCCCAGGGACACAATGACAGTGTGCAGGGGCTCGAACCACCAACCCTCTGGTTGAGGGGCAAGCGCCTACCCCACTGCACCACTGCCGCCCGCTTTACTACAAGACAGTGTCCATCACCCACAGAAATGATTTTACAATACACAAAATAGTATTATAATAATAGTATATAATAGTAATAGTATCTTGGTATTCCTGTGCCTCTTGTGACTTGGAATTTCTTGACACCGCAGAGGTAAGGACAGCAAAGGATCCGGCAGCTGCAGACACTGAAGGGAAGCGACACGCTGGTGGCTGCGGAGACAAAAAGACTTTAATTATAAAAATCGATCAAAAATTTATTCAGAATTATATCAAAATAAGAGATCAAGTAAATGCTGAGAATGGCTTTTCCATTTGAGTCAAGGATGACATTTCCATTAAAAGCTTTCTTCAAACCATCAATGGCCTGCTGGTTAAGTCTCTCATTACAGTGGTGTAAGATGTTGCGCATCAGGAATACGTAGCTTGATGGGGAAAGAGAGTTCATAAAGTAGTTGTTTTAGGCATTCCAGAGAAAAGCTGCTCCACTGTCTGGGAATTGAGCCACCTGCATAGTTCTGGTTCATTCATTAAGATCCGGTGGGCATTTTTTCATCTGCAACCATGGCAAACTGATTCGTAGTTTCCCACTCTTGGCACATTAAATGTTCTCGTGTAGCTGTCACCGGTCTCCCTTCATGTGGGCTGAAGGGCAGTCTCTCTGGCTACCGTAGGTTGGTGTGGATCACTAATCCTCGTGCAAAATCATATATTACAATGTTTGGGAAATGTTTACGTTTACAATGCCACAAGGGCACATGATGACTGCCCAGCCACCTTTGAATGGAAAATAAGAATACAGACATCTGTCATAGAGTATTCTTGAACATTAAATGTTTTTCATATATAGCAGTAGATGATGCAATAGTAAATATGTTAAATGTTAAATCTGATGCTCCCCAAACAGTTTGAAACACTTTATCATAGGTGCTTCTGGTTTTTATCTCGACCCTCAAACGCAGGAGGAGGTTCATTTTGAATCCCTTTGAGTCAACACCACACTCACAAACAAGTTTCCTCAAAGTATCAACCTACGTGAACAGTCACAAAATGATGAAAAACCAAGAGTTTTTTTTTTCCTTTTTAAATAATCTAAATTATTTAACAGTATGTGTATAGCTATCACATGCCAACAAAATATTACAATTCCCCTTCAAGTTCATGAGTTCACTTGACAGACATTCCTGATATTTCAACTTCAGCTTTTTCTGCTACAGATGTTTTCATTGCATTACTCTATATTAAGGAGTACTTTCTCAGCTCTCGTATGAGGCCCAATCCATGGTGCCCATTTATCATATGGAGAGACTTTACAGGGATTGTCTTGATTACCTTCATAGTGAAACAATGGCTTGTGTGTAATAAACATGTGACAAACACAAGAGCATAAATGCAAGTATACATATGCATTATTCCAAGATTCAATAGATGCTGCATAGGGCTACAACATACTTTTTAAAAACCCTCTGCAAAGAATTTATTTGTCAACAGAGTGCCAGAATTCCTGAGCATCAACATGTCCATCAAAGTTCGATGGGGGATCTTCAGGTTCACTCTCTGTAAGACCGGTGGTTAGACATGTTCCTTGAAATCAGTGCTGTTATATTGGAAATGTCAAAAGAAAACAAAACTCATCATACACATGAATAATTATAATCATGTGCTCTCAGATAACCATGTAGAATGGAGTCATGGTTTGGAAATTTCTTATTGTTGGTTTGTTCGAGGATGTCAATAGCCCTCTCAACTGCAGTGTAATTCTATGGAAACATTAGAAAGAAAATTATGGTAGACAATTACATTTGTGAAATTTGAATATGACTGAGTGCAATAACTCCTGGATCCTTCTGCATTTTAGGATAAATAGCTTAATATGGTAACAAGTCATCAGTTGATTTAAACATTTAAACAATCAAAATTAAAACACAATACATGAACTGTATACAAAATACACCACCACTCTGCCTAGCCTAGATTAGTATGCAGTTCCCCTATCCTTCATAGACACATGCAGTTTAGATGCTCCTACAAGAATGATCTCTTCACTGTGAGGGCATCCCTCAGACTCAGCTGCTTTCTGTTGTGAGAGACAAACGTGCTTAGTGTTCTCAGAAATCCACCTTTAATCAACCATGTCTTTCAGAACCTCTTCTTTAAGAGTTACATGTGTTCCTGAAGACAAGGGACAAAAAGAAATGGATTTCAGATTCATGCACTGAAACCCCATTAGGCCACTTCTCCTCCTCCCGACCGTCTAACTTGCTCCACCTCACACAAGATGTTTCTCTCCTTAAGTGCAATTCTGAACATGAACTAGTGTAAGTGGCCTGGAAAAAAAAATTTTGATAGCGAATATACTGTTCTTTTTCTTCTTTTCACGTAGGATCTGCACACGCGGACCAACATGATTCCATAATATCGTTGTTTCGACGATATAATTACGGAAGTCATGCAGAAAATCTTTGCACAATTTTACAAATGATTATCCCTTACATTTCGCCGAGCCAGATGGGACGCAGTAAACGAGCGGGGAGGGAGGAGAAGCAGGATGAGGCCATAAGGCTCACATCTGTCCAAGGACTGAGCACACGACAAGGACAGTTCTACAACATAGTCACAACTTGTATCATAAACTAGTAAAAATATAATATCACAATGTTATTAACCCAAGATTCACAATTGTAGTCAATGTGTCTTGTTTTTAATTACATAATCAATGTACACACAATCCAGTGTTCATCATAATACTATTTATTACAATAACAATACAAACACTGGCATTGTTACAGAAAAAAAGAGAGGAGCATAAATGAATGCACTGTATCACGATTCAGATTAGAAGATAACTTCACATCACAAATCGATCTTTAATAGCCATATTGCACAACCCTATTGTAAACCTCAACTATAGTAATTCAGTGTGATCAAATTTCAATCATCATAACTATTAACATGAGTATTTGGATTTAAAAAGAAAGACGAGCAATACTAAAAGACTACAGATGCAAAAACATATGGTGACAAACAAATGAGCTGCAATCTTAAGAGTGGTATGCTGCCTCCCTCTAGTGGGAAACATATACCACTACACTTATTCTAAAAATAACTTCAGCCTTATTTAGAAAGAATGAAATGAAGAGATAATAACAGATGTCTATAAGCTTACTGAGGTGGTTAGAGTAGCCAAAAACAGTACTCAAGTAAAGATATTGTTACCTGCAACCTTTTCTTGTTTCCTTAAATAAAAGTAGAAAAGAAAAAAAGGATTTTGTTAAAAGATAGGCGATATATATTTTTTGTGATGACGTAATCTGGAAGACAAGAAAAAAATATATTGAGCAAATTAAAATAAATAATATCTTTTTAAAAATGACACATTTTACATAAATTAAGGGACAAATTATTAGCTCTTACTTTATATATTACTCTTACCTTAAAATAGCTTGTGTTACTTATAATAGGCTATTATTGAAGTAAAAAACAAATGCAGTAAATTACTATTTTAGTATTATTCAAAACGTTACTTATGTTTGACAAGATCAAGTTTTGTAAAACAGCATAGTAATAATGCATGTCTTTAACCTGCCCTTCAGCAGTCTGCATGGAGCCCGGTGTACAGACTCCTGGAAAATGTACTTTGGCTTAAAAGCCTTGAGGTATGTATGCTAAAGCAACACTAGTTACAGACCTTTTGTATTGCTGTCCAGTGTGCCCCCTAGGGCCCATATTTGCAGGGATAGTCTCCATTCACCCTTGACTTCAAAAACAGCAGAAGCACAACAAAGAAACATAAAATTACAAAAATAATTCCATTGCAGTTTCTTTCTTTGTTGACCTGCTTCTGAACAAGACCAAGGAGTGAGCATTACTCGCTGCAGCTGAACTGGGCCCCTGGAGGTGCAGGAGCCCCTGGGGTAGGTGACTAAACCAAGTCTAAACCAGGTCTGAATATAATCTAAACAAGGACTAAAAAACACTGAGTGAAGAACACAGTGAGGTGTGGACACAGAGTGTGCTGCAGTACCTCACAGCCTGTGAGCCCTTCACAAGGTCCACCATCATCCAGGCCCCCGTGTTTGCAGAGCCACCATCACTACCTGCCCTCCCAAGTGGATTATGCAGCGACTGGAAGAGGTGAAGGCTTAAAATATCATCTGTGTTAGGTTCTGTCTTCAAGATAGACTCTACCAAAAAAGTAAGTTTTATTTTTTTCAAAATTGTAAAAAACAGCATAATTTTACAACATAGGTCACCAAAAAAACAGAACCAAAATGCAGGCTGCAAGGATAATTTTAATAATCCAACAGAAAGTGTCCAAAAACAGGAACAAAAAACAGGGAAACTGGGGATCAGGACATAGATACACACTTGACATATACAATGCACAGACACTGAACAGGGGAAGACACAGACACTAAATACACAGGGGCGTGGCAGGTAAGTCACAAAATAAAACAGGAACTAGTGAACATGACACAAAATGTTTCCTCATCACTACAGTGCAAAAGGCTTTAGACTTTTGAAGATCCAATTCTTAAATGTTGAATCGAGCATTCCTGGCTTAAAATCTTGTCTAAAGCTACCCATTTGAATATTTAATTTGTCTACCTTAAACCACGTGTCTAATGTGAATATAGTCACTGTGTTAAGTACATTTTTAGATGATTAGGTATGCTGTTCTCCCCGAGAAGCGTCTGTATATGGTGCCCAGGAATACATGTCTCAACCTCTTTCCATCTAGAAAATAACTAGGGTCACATCAACAACACAGATAACAAAGCTGAGCTGCATAGACATTCAATTTTAAATTAGGTAGGGCCATACCACCTTTATCTTTTGGTAGCTGAAATGTTGAATATCTGACTCTGGCCTGGCCCTGTTACCATCCCAAATAAATGTAGATATCATCTTATCCCATATACCCTCTATGAATTGTTTGGATGGCATGTCAACAGGGAGGGCTTGAAATTAATGGTACGGTCTCCGCAAAAGATTCATATTTGTCACATTTATCCTGCTACTGAAGTCTAGTGGATAAGTCTTTCAATATCTGTCTTGAGATTTTGGTTAATTAAATTATGGTTATATGTTTATAGTAGTGTTGATATTACAGTATTTATGCAGCAGAGGGGGTATGATTGAAAAGTACCAATTGATTTTTAGCTTATTTAAATTCTTTTAGATTCATTAGCCTAGGTAACGAGTAGGGGTGTCACAAGACAAGAGAAAAAAAAATAATATGTATCGCATTGAGAAAGCCTTGGGCATTGCAAAGCGCAATATAAATCCAATCCATTATTGTTATTATTAAGACACCAGATTGGGTCCACGAATAAGATTTTGACCTTATTTTTTGAAAATTCTCAAAAAAAAACTCTTGAATGTGATTCACCATTATTAATAAGATTTATTTTTACATCGGCTTGAACCCAATGGCATATACTTCTAATATTTGAAATATATACAGTAAAAGAAGAAGTCTGTAAATAGCCTTTTCTTAAGGATAATAACAGCAGAAAAATGGTGACAGTACAGAGATGCTTTAAAATCACTGAGTCCTACATCCTTTTCATTTTATTTAAATCATTTTAATAATGAAGGGTATGGGGTGTAGTCTTAAGAGCATGTTCTGGTTTACGCAGTTTGTGTGACTCCCGACCACGCCCTGAGACTCCCGACCAACTCCCGACCACGCCCGGAGACTCCCGACCACGCCCGGAGACTCCCGACCATGCACGGAGACTCCCGACCACACACGGAGACTCCCGACTACCCACGGAGACTCCCGACTACCCACGGAGACTCCTGACCACACACAGTACAGGCTGTGACATCGGCAGCAAGAAGTAAGGGAAAACTTGCGTGCAACTCGAAACTGAAAGTATGTGTGGTTCCCTAGAGCGAGGCTGGACTTGACAAAACAACACATTTCTGTGACCTGTATCAGGAACGGTATTTAATCTGACGAGAAATCTCACCAGCTTTTTATCTCGCGAGATCTCGCCCCACCCCTAGTAATGAGGTATTAATATTGTCAAGGTACAAGAAAACAACACACTGCCGTATTGCCTGAGCCAGTGGTTAAATATGTAGAGCGAAGCGGGTGTGCCTCTACTCGGCTCAAAACGCTCTGTTAATGAACAATTTACTTTTATTCTTGCTGTGGGTTTCTGCTAGACTGCTTTTATACATCTAATGGACTCCACAGTGAAACCACATTTTTTTAATGTTTGACATAAAAAAAAAAAAAAAAAACAATCCACTCGAGGCTGATCAGGGATACTTTAAGGTTTGTTTTCGTATTGTTGTGTATCATGTGGGGGGTTCTTGTTATAATATCATGTCTTTGCCTCCCTTACTTTCTCCCGTACTTTCTATTGCCTTTGGGTTTGTCTGTCATTTTTGTAAATAGTATTTTTAAGATTGTGGCATCGGCTTGATGTTTATTGGTAAGCAATTTAGTTTACTTTGGACCAAGTTCATAATATGTCTGATTAGTGTATCTGACTTCCTGATCTAAAAAGCTTTCAAGTTGAGATTTCAAGTTTTGTATTTCCTTTTGTGTTTCTTGATCTTTCTTTAATTTAAATGTATGTGCTTGTTCTTTCAAATGGTTTATTAGTGTTTGATACTGTTCAGTTCTAACTTTCTTTATGTATGCTGCCTCAGCTGTTTTACCACCTATTAAAGCCTTCGGTGAGTCCTATAATATGGAAGGGTCTACTTGACCATCGTCATTCTGCTCAAAATGTTTTTATTTCTTGTTTAATATAACTGACGACAGACTGACTGTTCAATAAGCCAACATTACGTCTCCAAATTGTATTTTTCGGGGTTTTGTCTAATTGAATGGTTAAATAGAGTTATGATCTGATATGTCTGCAACTCCTCTTCTACATTCTGTTTCCCTGTAGCAATCTTCTCTTTCCATTCGAAAATTATCCATTCTTGAATGTACCGAATGAGGCATAGGATAATGTGTGTAATCTTTCTCAACAGGATGTACATTTCTCCACACTTCCACCATGCCAATGTTGTAGTTATTGTATAAATTCTTGTTTCTGTTCCAATTAGTAGCATCTAATTTTTAGTCAAGAAGTACACTCCAATCTCTTTTACATACACAAAGACTGTTCTATAGATGCCTCACTATAAGGTGGCGCTTGGTCCTTGATTTTCTTAAATATTTGTTTTCATTTTACATGATGTTTATGGTATTTATATTATAGCTACCCCCACATGTGAGCTGTAAAACACATTATGTTATCCAAATTCAACAAGTTAAGTTGTTAACTGTGTTTCCTGCAAAAAGATAATTTGCACATTATCTTTTTTGTACTTAGTCGTCACCCTTGCCCTCTTTACTGGATTACCTAGTAATATGTTTTTGACTCTGCATGCTGTGTATGTTCACATTTGTGATTGCTTAAAACAAAAAACAACTCAACCATGAACATAGAGAGTGTGACAGAGAACAATGATAGAGAACAATGATAATGATGAACAAGAAATAACCCCCCCAATGACCCTTACAAGGTAATGGGTAGGTCCACTAATTCTACCATAGTATTTTAGCTCTTTTCAGTAGGGCTAGTTCAATGAAATATATGGATGATAATGGTCAAGCAATAGCTTAGCAATCACATTACAAATGGTTTCTTTGGACTTGGTACCTCTTTAACCTGTTTTTCTGGCACCCTTTTGTTCTTTGCTTTGGTTCCCCCACTGATGTTTGAAAAGTAAAAGCACAAATGCCTCATATTAAATGAATGTGAGTGGGTTTAATAGGCAAACTGCGCGGAGCTCACTTTCCTCAGTTGCCAAAAGGAAAAGAACAGCCATGTCCCGGAAATCCTCCTGACTAACGACACGGCCTGCTTTTTTGACAGCACAGTGGAAATCAGGTAACACGGGAGAGCGGGAGATTGAGGTGATTCAAAGACATGGACTGTTCTTACACCCTGACTTAGACATTTGTTCTCATCATTGACTGGGGGGTCTTGCTGTATTGTGCGAGGACCAGACAAATATTTTCTCTGCTATCGTCTAGAAAAGTCACCTCTGCTCTCTCATGTCTTCCATCTTGTCTTCCAGTGACATAATACAAAAGAAACATGTTTTAAATGTACTGCTCGACTTCCAGAATGGCCCGCTTGACCTTGGTGGATCATGGCAGAATTATTATAGTTGTATCTTTTAGTGCGTTACACTGCAGCTTTGTTTACACCAAGCAGAAGGTTGTCAGAAAGGGTAGGAGGGGTTTCATATTTTTTAAGAAACACTCCACCATGCTGCATTGGTTAGCTACCTCTGGAGTCACAGCTGCCCTGGGGCATACTGACAGAGACATGGCTGCCATTCAGTTTCAAGCAGGATTGTAATTTTTTACTTATATACAGGGGGTTGAAACAGTTGAACATGGGGTCATCACAGCAATGCACATACACATACATATACAATAGAGATATAATAAAAGGTACCGTTACGACCCTGGCTCTGATGGATCGCATAAATCGAAACAACAGTATACAAGAACAAACTTACCCCCACACCAGTCACACAGAGTGGAACAGGTGGGTCCCAAAAAAGAACTAATGCAAACAATTAAGTTGCCAAAAGAAACTGTACAATAGTGTATGTGTGTATGTGTGTATGTGTGTATGTATGTATATCAGTGGTATAATGCTGTTCAACGTGAATGAGAGATCAGTGTGTAATGTTGTAAGAGGCGCAAACACAATCAAAAGGAAGAAAGAAAAGGCAGAACTATACTCAATGTTATTCCAGTTAACTTTGTAACCTGAGATTCGACTGAACGTGTTGAATAAGTTTAAGATGCGGGAGAGACTGAGGTACATCTTGTCTATAAAGCAGATCGGCATATAGAGAAATGCAGTGTTTGGTATTGTGTATAGTTACTGGTTTATGAGCAACTGACAGTCGTATTGCTTGTGCTATAGTTTTGAGAGAGAGTGCAAAGAGCTGGGGGAGAGAGTTTTATTTCTGATCCACTTCTGCCACTTATAAGTAAGAGAGTATATCAACAAAGCATAAGACAGACTAATTTGAAAAGTCTCTCTCTGGACTGCTGGTTGCTAGGGCTGCTTGATTATGAAAATAATTATATCCAAACAAATGATTGGTCATAATTGATATCACAATAAACTGTTATTCACTTACTGAAAATTATTTGTATGCCATTTTGTCTTGCACAGTGGTTATATTGTTGGTGGGGCTATAAAATGGACAAATCAGCCCTGTTCACGGTCCATAAAATAAAATTTTAGTTATTTATTTTATTTTCCTTTTTTCGCTAGAAGGTAAGTGGACTGCCCAGTGGTCAGTTAGTCGCAGGGCTAACACAGAGACATACACTCCTAACAGTAAAGGACAGTGACGTATTGATTTTATAGCCAAGTATTATAATGGCATTGGACACAGTAGATGTTTTCACTATAATTTGCACACGTACGTACAGTAAACAATAACAAACTAAGCACATACTACAAAAAACATAACTCAATTTAATATTAGCAGCAGATAGCAATAGTCTCATTTTTCAGTGTGTACTTCAAATGAATTAAATCCTTCATAAAAGCACAGATGTTAGCCGTGTCATGAGCTGGCTGTGTCTGGTGTCATGTGTCTGGTGTCATGCCCAAAGCAGCTGGGCTGATCTAAGTGGTAATAACTCTTCATTTGTTAGATATTGTAATTTTTGTTTCATGAAATCCTAATATTTCATGTTGACATACAACCTGAAGTAGTCTTAAAGAGAGGGGTGTCTAATCCGAGAGCTTTGCAAAACATAAAATGGTAACTTAAATGTAGCCAAAATAGACTGTGAAATGTGCAAAAGAAAAAAAAACTTAATAGATGACCTTTAAGGTACTCCGTAATGGCATTTGTTTTCTGCATTTGACCCATCATTCAAAGCTGATGGGGCAACCTGTCAGGAGCAGAGGGTGAGCACTGTGCAGCACCCTGGGAGGATTAGTCAATGCATATGTACATTTGAGGAAACTACTACTACTTGAAGAAAACCCACCTAGACACAGAGAGAACATGCACACAAGTCTATTATTAGGACTAACTCCTCTTCTGAGTTCCATTTGTAAGTGTCAAAATCTACTTGTTTCCTGTTTTATTTTGTTATGTTTAGTTACTACTTGTGTTTTTCTGTTTTGCTTCCTGTCCTCCTGTGTTTGATTACCTGCCATTACTGCCCCATGTGTTTCACCTGTGTCTCATTGTCTCAAGTATTTAGTCCCTGTGTTTTTTCACAAAAAAAACCAAACAACTTTAATCAAAAAAAGCAAACCGCAACAAAGGAGGCCCCGGATGATATGTGACGTACTCTGGACCATGCCGTCATGCCAGGGGTGGGCAAGATCATCAAAAACGAGGCGCTGTTTAATTCAGGCCTCCACCCGGCTGGGAAGGTATGCTCTGATCTGGGATCAATAAGGCCAAGTATCAAATAGAGTCCCCACTAGGAAAAGAAGTTCAGAAGATTTTTTTTTTCAGTAGCAAAATAGCTAAGAACAAAATGATCTGCAGTTTAAAGACGTATTGAACTGAACTAACAATACACTAGGTGTGTATGCAGTATATCTTAGAACCATTAGTGTGTTTTGGTGAGCTATTTTCCCCCAAATAATGTGTAAAGAAGAGGAAACTATGAATAAACAAGATAAGTAATTGAGATTGTGTGCTAATTTGGGCTGCACATAAATATTGCAAGATTATCGTTATTACAATATCAACAAACGCATTACAAAAATCTAAATTTATTGCAATAACACCATGATTTTCCCTAATACAGACTTGAATTATTAATTCAAATGCTCTGTGGTTAAATATTTCAAAGTTGCATTTAGTCAGGATTTTTTTCATTTAGTCCTACTTTGGCCTTGTTTTAGTCCTCGTTTAGTCTCAAGTTTGGATTTTGAAGACATTTTAACTAGTAAATAAACTAGACTATTTCTGCTTAATTGAACTTTCATCTAAATATCACAAAAATATTGCAGCACAAAATTCAATATCAATGTCTTTTTTTCTCATACCGTGCAGTTAATTTACTTTTTTTAATAAATACTTTTTCTTGAACACTTTATTTTTGGCTTTTCTACATACCTCTGGCAGCAATCCTTTCCAGGCATTGTGTAACTTTGGGTCTGCTCAAATGTAAATGCTTTTCTTTGTTTTTCCTAATTATGCACGCTTGAGAAATCCATGATTCAACAGTGTTTTTCCTTTAATTAATATTGCATATCAAAATAGCACAGCCCCACATTGTGAACTGAAAGATTTAACAGCTGACGCCATTTGTATTATTAATTAAACTCCACTATTGTAATGCAGAGGTAGGGAACAACTAGGGCTGGGAACCTCAGGGTACCTCACGATTCAATACGATACGATACATGGCTCACGATGCCTACTTTCTCAAAATAAACAAAAGGTTTTTGGAGATACTGTATCAGTATTACAGCCTGCTGTTTCAGTTTGGTTATTATTTTGAGAAAGTCAACCTATTTGTGAGATAAATTTGAATTATCAATAATTCATTTAAAAAACGTGATATATCGTGGTCATTATGAGCAATATATTGAGATATTATCGGTATTGTGAGCCATGTATCGCGAGTTGTATCAAATTGTGAGGTACCCTGATGTTCCCAGCCCTACACACACACCAGTCCAACCAGTCAATCTTTCCGAGCTGCTCCATTACTGATCCCTTGGTGTCTATTCTGACGCACTACTACAGAATGCTTTTGTCTTGCATCAGTGTGAAAGCACTTTTTCCTCCCACGTCCAACACACTTATTGTTTATGTTCTTGTACTATCGATCTGCAGGCTGTAAAGCTCTTTTCATCTCACACATTTGAAATGAAAGGCTTTACAAATAAGGTTTATTTACCCCACTGTGGGTATTGTGTCTTCTCAGCTGCAGCAGCTGACAGACAAACAGGTGAAGATGACATGAGGTTTCACGCTGCTGTTTTTATAAGGTTTGTGAAGTTAATTGTTTGTGAATCGATGAAGTCTCTTGGATGAGAGGCAAAACCTTTCTCAACTCTAAAACAAGTCAAAATGATTTATTTTTAACCTTGTTTTGATTAATTGTAAAATGTTTATCAAAAAGAGAGTAAGCCCGTTAAAAAAAAGTACAAAAAAAAAGTGATTCCCAAACGGGGGTCCGCAAATGACGCATATGGACGCCTGCCTAGAATCAAACCACCACTTTGGGATTTGCTATCTGATCCCAAAAGGTGAGCCACTTAAAGTTTATTTTAAAAGAGATAGCAGTGGTTCAGGGTTTATGTGAGCCACAAGGTCACCTTTGTCCCAGTGCACATATGATTAGTACTTGTCTAGTACCAGTCCCGTGTTCTATAGGACTTTCTTCCCGCCTGCATTAAGTAGGTTTATAGTGGGGATCAGTTCACAAACAAATCCTACTCTTTAGGCCAGGCACTCCGGAGGCAGTGTGTCATCACACACGGCCCTGCGGAGCAGATTTGGCACGGTAGTGCAACCCGGAAAAATAACCACATCCAGTGTGTCCCCGGCCTTAGACGGCTGTGGTGACGACCTGTCCCTGGCCGTGTCCCTGGTCGTGTCCCTGGTCGTGTCCCTGGCCGTGGGAGGTAAAGGGTGTACTAGCACTTGCCCAAATTGCACTAGTGGAGGGAATGAGGTGTCTTACTTCTCCATTCGAGACCGACTCAAAGCAAGATCTAGCCACTGCCTCCTCAAGCACATATAGTTGGAGGGCTCATTATATCGGTTATGGCATCACGTTAGTCCGCATTCGCAGATCCTATGTGTGAACACGATAACTCAAAGGAATTGCTGGATCAGTTTCAAATTTTACACACAGGTACATGTCATAAAGACACTAAGCTGTATTGATTTTGGTACTTCTATGATTAATATTAATTAATTAATGCAGAAAACTTTTCTGGACAGGTACATGTCATGAAGACACTGAACTGGATTGAGTTTGGTACTTCTACGATTAATGACAATTAAGGAATTAACTAATTAATGCCCTGATTAATCCCTATTTTGTCAGAAACAATAACTTCGCCACAGAGTTCAACTCACTACAGTTTACCGACCCACCCCACTATTGATACTGTATTTTCTCATTTATACAGGGATATGAGTAAACGGGTTTCTCTTAAACCTGGATACTCAAGTGCATGTAATCATGTGTCATTATCTAAAAAAGAGGGAGCGGTGAGAAGCCACATGCAGTGCCAATGCCAAACAAGTTACTGTATATCAACCATCGATTTGCATCCCTGAAATGAGCAGACAACAAGACAAAATAGGGGTATGTGATATGGGGATAAAAGATTGGATTGTGATTTGAAGCTATGATGAATCATGTTTCCTTCCTTCTTAATAAAATTGTGATATGAAATTTTTAACATTTTACGATACATATGCAAAAGAGTTCACTAAAGGAATATCTAAAAAAAAACAGTATCTTGGAACTGTTTCAAAAAACCCTCAATGGGTTAAATTTAATTGCGGCATTCATGTTTAGTACGTGTAGTTCTATATTTCAAACTTTCATTGTCATATTGTTTTGTAAGTTCAGCCACTAACAAGTATGTATCTGGTTTGCAACAAATATACATTGTAGTATGCTGACCCATGTTGTGTGTTCAGACATGATAGCTCAGCAGATATGTGGTCAGGGGTTAAAACAAATGCAGTCAGTGTTTAACAAGAGAACTGTTACTTAGGTAAAAGAGGAGTAAACAGATGTTCTCAAACTTTTCACACCAAGAAAATCTTTTCCAAGTGCCATATTTTGACCATATTGTTTTGGACTAAAATGAGCATAAAGCATGAATAACAAGGGGTGGGTGATATGGCAATAAAATATCAAATTGTGAAATGAAGTTATGATGATCTGCTAATAAGAAGAAGATATCTGCACCTCACCATCATTTTAACTGTAACAGTGTCAGTGTTTATATTAATAAAAAAAGAAAACTAGGCCTACACTGTCGTTCCAACAGCAAGGTGTATATCGGCAAAACGGCCCCATACGTCTGCCACAACTGTCACCAATGGGACCTTAAATCAGACATGTGTGATTTCTAAGGGTTTTTATATTGTTAATGAGCAATGAAGAGGCCCCGCCCCGAACCATGACAAACATGGGAAGGGTCTATTTGACATTTTTTAATTTGTCTGGATGTTTGTGAAGAATGTTTTTGCCAAATTTGATAAATTTCCCTATTTCATTCAGTCTATAGGGTGATAGAGGTAACTGCCATCATATTGGTCAGATGTGTTCAGGGCCGGGGGGGTAATTAGGTATTTCAGGTTTGAGCCTAATCGGACAAAGTATGTGCAAGTTAGAGGCTGTCAAATATACCTGACTTCACCATTTCAATCCAGACTTCCTGTTTGTTGCTGGGTTT
>JAVQKC010036157.1:0-11592 GCA_036025475.1 Philypnodon macrostomus
GAGACACACACACACACACACACAGACACACATACACACACACAGACATACACAGAGACAGACACACACACACAAGACATACACACACACAAGACACACACACACAGACACACACACACACACACACAGAGACACATACACACACAGAGACGCACACAGACACAGACACACACACAGACACACACAGACACACACAGAGACACATACACACACAGAGACACACAGAGACACAGACACACACACACACAGACAGACACAGACACACACACAGACACACACACAGACACACACAAGGCAGTGAGGTGTGAGACTGCAGCCTCTTAAATCAGAGGGAACTGGATCCTAACAGCCCTGCTCATTGGCTCACCTGACTAAATTATTCAGATTATTTAAAGGTAATTGATCCAGTGTTAGGTCAAGTGTCTTCAGCCTGATGAAGGTGCCTCAGGTACATGTGATGTCATGTGTCTTTGAGCGTGCGCTCAGTGTGAGCGGGTGCTGCTGTGACCCCTGCTGGTCACTGTGTTATGCAACACACCATTGTGTTGGCCATTCTTTGTGAACGCTGAAATATTTAATAGTTCAACAAAGACAGGAATGATTCAATCTGTATAAACTAGAAAAACAAGTTCAGAATAAACACCATTTATAAAGAAAAGTCTCATTTAATATATTTTTTTCATTTAGCGTGAACAGATGCAGGTGTTGTTTGTGTATGTCTCAGGTCTTTGAATAAAGATGTTGCATTTCATTTTGACTGTAATCTTTGTAGTCATGAACTCATGAACTATTTAACTTTTTAGATAAATATATTAAGTATGAAATGTTTAGATTTTTCTCCATAATTAGTATTTATTTATTCATGTATTTATTCTCTTTATTACTAGTGTTTAAAGATGAATACCCCAGTGTGAATTCACCGTTCAGAGATAACGAGGAATGGGTCTGGTTTGATGTGTTTTGAAGTGAGCCACAGACAGGCAGCTTTACTGTGCCCGAGCTTGTTTTCTTAATTGGCTGTCAGACCACCGTGATCAAGTGATAAATAACCACTCACTATTTCATTTCCTTCAGGCTTATATACTTCTAAAGCATTGACATTTGAATCTTTAGATAACTCTGTTGGTTTTAATAGATTTGTATTAGTCCTGTAAGTGTAATGAGGCCGTAGTTGCCAGTGCCACCAGTCTGTAGTGCCTACTCTTTCACGGCCCCCCCTTTGCTACTTGTCAAATGAAATAACACAAGGAGGTTTGGCAAGTCACAGCCATTGGTCACAGCAGGCAGCTCACAGACAGGGCCATGGCGAGGGTTGTACTGACATCTAGTGGCTGGTCAGGGGTAGAGCATTTTAACGCTTTGGGTGGAAGGTGTGTATGAGTGATGATTTGTAAAGTAACATGGTCCCTTCAATCTAGGTTTGCCCATATGTTTAAATTCTAACTTATTGATTGTAAATGACATAACATGGAAGTCACAATATTATGTTGTATGAATGTGTGGATTGCAGGAAGGCCATTTTTGAAAATACAATTTTCTAAATATATTTATTATTTTTTTAAATGCATATATATTGGCAATTTTATTTTAATTTATTTATTGTATTTAATGTGTAATTTGTAAAATGATAAACACATTTATTTATAAAGAACATTTAAACAACCACCATATACAATAAAGTAAACAAGTAAACAATAAAGACAAAAACAAATGCATTGAAAGAATAAATAAATAAAGCTGTGGTAAAAGTCTCAACTCAACCTGTCTTAAATATCTTTAAATATAATATATTTATCTGGATGAATGAGAACCTTTACTGTTTTTGAGTCTGTTGTGTCTCTGTCCTTATCAAAGTCATGTGTCAAGTATTTATTTCTCTTGTCTCTGTCCCATCTGCAGCTGTTATAACTGTGGAGGTCTGGATCACCATGCCAAGGAGTGTGGCCTGCCCCCTCAGCCAAAGAAATGCCACTACTGCCAGAGCATCACGCACATGGTGGCCCAGTGTCCGCAGAGGACGCTGGCGCCTCCCTCAGGCTCTCAGGACCAACCACACGCGTCTACCTCCGGCCCGGGGACCTCTTCCGGGACCGCGCCCTACCTCTGCGCCCCGGAGGAGGAAGAGCGGTCCGGGTCATCTCCCCTGGAAGGCTCCTCCTCTTCCCCCGAGGAGCCGCACTCTCATCGGGCCCCGCGCTCTCAGAGATGGAGGAAATCCTGAAATAAACACACCACATCAAACCTTCAATCAAGCATCCCTCAAGCATCTACCTCGCCCCTGTGAACAAATGGGAGGTCTCAAAAATCCTTTAATTCTGTTCTTTTCATTTGTGTTTTTTTTTTTTTTTTTGGTTTCTAATTAATCAGCGCAGCTATGGCAACGATCTTTGGGGTACAGACGTGCATGAATATGTGTGACAGTCATCTGGTGCAGCTAAGACGGCAACCTCTGCTGGAAAAACTTTTTTTAAAATGATCAGCGCAGCTCAAGAACAAATCAACAAGCATCAAACGATTGTACTTTCTCTCTCGTGTTTGGACCTACAGTTAGTGAAGTGTTGGCCTTTTGACGGTTTTTTTTCTTCCATTGCTAATGTTCCCAAATGGCCAGCTTGTGTTATAGCCACAAATGTAAATCTTGAAGCCCTAATCATTCCATAATGCATCTTAACGCACACTGTAGCTCATTTTAAGAAGGATTATCACCGCTTTTGTAAAAGCGATAATCCATGCGAAGGATTGTTAGGCTGTAACCACCTCTAGGGAAATTCTATGGATTCCACAGGGACGTTCTTACATTTGATTTAGTGAGCCGCTGAATACATGATTACCACACTCAATCATTATACATACCTCTGTCACGACTGGACCAACTGATTGTCTCTATACGAGCGTGGGCATATGAGAGTGCACACGGCTCAGAGAAAAGCTAATGTTTGTGTGATAAATACAGACAGTAGAAGAATATTGAACCAATAGACCTATGTTAATGATGCCAGGGGCTATTGCCATATTTAAAAAGTTCATAATTAAGGTGTAGTTTCATGATGTAAAGTAGGTAATCTGTCATAATTATTATTTTACTTTTTAAAAAAAATCTTTACATATATAATTTAGCTGTTAATCTGAATGCTTCAAAAACATTATAATTTCTCGTTTACAAAATAAAAATGCAAAGCCTACTAATGCGCCAATAACTACACTAGTTACTAATAATACTTTTTTTTTTTTTTCTGAGATCAGGGGAGATTATAGATCATTATAGATATCAGTTTAGCAAATATACCAACCTAATTTCAGAAATCATCGCAGTTTTATTTTGTGAGCAGGATATTAGAACTTGGCTATAGCTGGCATCATTGGAACGTTGTGCATCAATTAGTTGGAGCCGGGCTTGGTCCACTATTCTTCTACTGTTTATTCTGTGTGAAAACTGACTGAAGTCAACACTATCTCACTCTTTCTGTTTCCTGATATAGTTAGAAATGCCTTAGACGTTTTAATACCCAACTGTAGTTTGTAGTCTTAATGAATCAACACCAACTAGTGACGTAGACTCGTTTGTTGCCTATAGCGGAGAATAACATTATAAATCATAGTATAAGTCATTAATATATATGTAATGTCACGAGATATAATTGAAAAGTCTATATAAGGATCTTGTTTGGACATATATAGGTGAATAGCCCTGTATATTTGCATGGGAAGCGCTCTCTCTCTTGATAACAATTCATTTTCACCAAACCGTAACAGTATCAATCACCGCTGCTCAAAAAGTACAATAATACCTCACCATTTCTTCCTGTTTTCTTTTGGGGGTAATATCCAACTCGAATGTCGCAGAACATTGAAGCTGCTTGCTCTCACGGTTTCACCTCTTCCACCTGTGCCTAACATAAATATACCTGTTAGCTATAGCACCAGCCGCTAAGACAAATAGAACTAGGATTACTACGGGATGTTGTCGACGCTGCTGCTAAACTAAAGAGAGATAAAGACGTAACTCGAGCGAAAGAGAGAGAGACAGAGGTTCTGCTGCTTTTGGTAGAGACTTGAAATCCCCGGCACGGCTTTAGTGGCACTTACTGGTGACCCCAACTCTCCTCTGACCATATTGAATGTGAAAAGAGCTTAAATAATCTGAACGTCGCTTCAGAGATGTATCTTAATGTTCTGACAAATCAAATAACTTTTTATGATGATGATGATGATGATATCAAATTTAGCTTGTGTGTTGATTTTTATTTTTTTTTTTTATATATATATATATATATGTAGACAAGCAACTATTTTGGTATAATTGTATTGTACCAAAGAGTTTGGCTTATTTTTGAAGGCATTTAAAGGTTTCGAAGCAGCAAGTGCTACCCTCGTCCTTTCAGAGTAACGGCTGTGTTTATTTGTTTGTTTATTTGTTTGTTTATTTGTTTGTTTGTTTGTTTTTCTTTTCTTTTATTTCATGTACAGCTTTTTGAATGTGTGAGTGCGTTACATCAAATCTCAAATGTGTGGAAGCTGGCTTCTGTCACTAGACTGGGAAACAAAAACTGGTGAAAAGTATTGAAAATCCTCAACATTAGCATATGCTTAAAAAACGTCTGCCGTCAGCTACTTTCTAATGCGGTGCCATGGAAATAGAAAGCTGGGCTGGTAATAGAAATTGTGATTCTTCAAACATGATGGTGTCTCTGATTTATGTAAAGCTGAACCTGCTACAGTCTTGACTTAGTTGCTGAAATTCCACTAAGATTGGCCGTTGTCACCCGGTGTAGGTTATGGAAGCAGGCCATATTAATGAAACATACAGCCAGACCCTATTAACGATAAAGAATTGATTTGAACCTTTTATAATATTAGGTCAGTTGGAAAAATGAAAATTAAAAGCAACTTATTCCTTTGGTTGATCAGACTTTCTTCCCGTCTGTGCCAGAGACATCTCCCACACAAACCAATGCAGCAGACCAGTACAACGGTGAAGACCAAACTGACAGAGAGAGCCCATGCCACGCTCCAGACCTCTCTTTTGTATGATGTATTTTTACATTTTTACACAACTCCTCTCAGGATGATGAACTATTCTCAGGGAATCAACCAAAAAAAAGTCTTATTTTATTCTTTTGGGAATCATCCACTGACTGATCCAACCACCTCTGTATAAGCAATGGAGATCCAGTATGTAACTGATTCATGGACTGGTGTTAGCAACTACCTCTTGAGTTAAACATAGTTGTGCATTTCTTTGATTTTTTGTTTTGTATATTTTTGATGACATGATTAACTGTAGGTCTGTATTGTACAGGTGTGGTATGATCTGAAGTTCCCTAGTGTTGCCACAGACTCCCTGGTCTTCCTTCTCACATTGAAAACATAAGTCTCATTTTTAGTTCCATGTTATTTTTTTTTACTGCAAAGCTCTCTTTTACTGTTACTGTTTTGTTTACAGCAAAAACCTACCTCATAAACACTTCGCTGTTTCCTCACACACTGACCTTACCTCCTCCCCTTGTCTCCTACCACCTCCCCTCGTCTCCTACCTCCTCCCCTCCTACCTCCTCCCCTCTTACCTCCTCCCTTTTATCTCCTACCCCCTCTCCTCTTACCTCCTACCTCCTTGTTTTCATCTCCTACCTCCTCGTTTTTATCTCCTACCTCCTCTCCTCTTACCTCCTACCTCCTCGTTTTTACCTCCTACCTCCTCGTTTTTACCTCCTACCTCCTCATTTTTACCTCCTCGTTTTTACCTCCTACCTCCTCTCCTCATCTCCAATCTCCTCCCCTCTTATCTCCTACCTCCTCTGCTAATCTCCTACCTCCTCTGCTCGTATCCTATGTCCTCCCCCTGCCTCTTACCCCCTCCCGTTTATCTCCTAATCGCCTTCTACCTCCTCCACTGGCCTCCTACCTCCTCCATGCAGTTTGACAACATCTATATGTATTATGATGCCACAGTCACAGTCTGATCAGAGACAGTGGCTGGTGACTCGAATCTAAACAATCAGAGCCTGTTTGAAGGACAGGCATTTCACAATGATGTGTGGAAGTTATTAGTTTTCCCTATATAGAATTATTATCTCTGAAATCAGTTTGATTATATTAAGATTTCCTTCATTATGTCCAATAATCAAGTTTGTATTGTTATGTTAAGTCTTAAGTCTTTCAGGCTTTGTCCGGATAAGCCTCCTTCATTCCTCGTGTCTGTCCTCAGGATTCGTGTTGTCTGGACTGTCTCTACACCAGAAAGAGCAGTCTGCTTTTTCATTGTCCAGTGAACTACACATGCTGATCTACTACGAAATAGTATGGACTTTTAGTATCCTATATCTTTCCATTTCTATTTTCCATGAAATGATGTCATGATTATTTTAACCACTTGATCAAAGTTGAACGATTCAGTGCCTATGTTGATTATTATTTGTCCGTTTGACCAAATACTTATCCCCTCTTGTTTTAGTAGTGCTCTATTCTCGTCTATGGCCTTTGTTCAGCCTTTAGAGCCTGAGATAATCAGATACAGAGATGACGGCCATGTTTTCGGGGCATTGTGAAGCGTAGACCTTTGTACGTGTTCTGACATATGTGAGTCAATGGTTTTTATAAGAGAGATTAAGCTCAGTATTACAGTTAGAGCAGGAAGTGGCCCAATATCCAACTGTCTGAACAAGCTAGAGGTTGGCTAGAGTGATATTATTGTTAATGTTAGTAGCTTTATATCTTCCTCCAATCAATGTAACTACTGAATGATCTTTTGTATTGTCCTGGTCAGTATTTGACAGACCGTAGCCAATGTACCCTTTTCATATCGCACAATGACTGTTAAATTACAATCACTGATACAACGGACAAAATCAAAGACTAGCACAAATTGAACCATATCAAAATGTCTCAAGCTTAGACTGATGTTTTTAAAGGGACTATATGTAACTGTTCAAGAGAAGAACGTTGCAATTGACTAAGAACAAAATGAAGTGATTTAAAATGACAGTATTGAGCGTAAACCAAAGATGTCACAGTACAAATGCCCTACTATTCAGGTCTGGGTGGAGCTCTGACATTGTATTTTGGAATAACAATATATAATGTACATATAATCCCTTTAACTGCAACAAAAACTGGCAATAAACAGCTGAACTGTAGTTGTTTTGAGGAATAGGTTGGTCATTTTATAGCTGTCATAATGTTGTATAACTCTAATGTTTTGGTGACACCATAAGCAGGGTTCCTACATGTTGTGTAAAGCTCATGTACATGGCCTGAAAACATTACACATACTTTCACAGTAAAAGTGGAATTGGATTTCAACAGCACTGAAGACCACGGCCTTCATCAAAGTGTGTTTACCAACCAAGCCATGCCACAGTTTGATTTAAATCTGAGTGGACAATTCTTTATGCTATGGCCAGAGTGCCATTGGAATAACAATAAATGTCTAAAAAAGGACGTCGCCCTACTAAAGGCTGTGAGCTCAAAATACATGGTACATTTGTAATATATAATATATATCAGAGATAAACATTTTAAATACAAATGTTTAAATTACATTATAATTTCACGCTTTTGGAAGTTGATGTTTTCCCATTCCCTCTCTGGACCCAATCTGCTTTAATAGTTTGCCATTGAATGGTAAATGTGTACGGAGCCTGCAAATGGTTGGTTTGTGTAATGAAAATATAATTCTCACACATTCATTGACATACAATGAAGATTGAAGATTTTAACTCGACGATGGACCTGTTTTGTATTATAATGGAGACAGTTGAATGATGACAAGCCTTTATTGTATTCAGATAAACAAAAGTATATCTATGCCATGATCCCTTGTGGGACCACCTTCACTTACCTCAGACTGCTGCTGCCTTGACTGGAGATAGATGTATTAATAACTCATGTGTTGTAACGTAGAGGACTGTCTCTGTTTTTTTTTTTGTTTATCTGAACTGGAACGTTGGACCTCTGTAATGACCTCAGCAGTAAATACCTCTTTGTGTTTTGATCAGCTCACATTCCTGGTGTTGTTGATATGTTAAAATAAGTGTCTAAACAGTGGCCAGACGGACACCTGTCTAGAGCCAAGCACTGATTGCTTTTGAGAAAAGAAATAGGGGAATGTTCTTATTTGTGCATATCACTCTTTATTTTAGCCCCAAAATATCACGTGTACTGCCTTTTTTATTTCTGTGAATCTTTGGATTGGATTTTTAAATAAATATGTCTTAAATGTTTTACTTGATTGGAAAATAAACCTATTATATTGGCATTAAAGTATGTATAATTTCCTACTAGAAAATGGAGTGTTGATTCATTTTGAAAGGCCCAACACACAGTACTCTCTCTTGTCTCTTCAAGAGGTTGTGGGTTCATTACCATACAATATCAAATAAATTGCTAACAGGCATTGGCTTCGTCCAGGCCTGACACAGGCTCATGTCAAGTTTTTAGCAGTGTGTAGAGACTGCGAGAGACATCTGAACAACATGCACATAGGAGTAAGTATATAGACTTATTTGTGTTAAAAAGAACAATTTAGCGCATTTATTTATCTAATACGAGGTATATTGCGTCATCTAGTGACTTTTTGCGACTTTTGGGCCAATAGCTACTTTTCTTACTGAGAAGTTGGCAACGCTGATTAACATTCAGTTTGTGGCCCTTTGGCGACATCTGGTGGCGACATTGCATACAAACGCGCTACTTCTTAGCTCAGCAGGAAGATTAGTTTAACTATTGAACCATACACTAGAAATGACACCAGCATGGGTATGCTATGGGCCTTAGGCGGAGTAAACCCAGGATAATGGCCTGTTTAGGTTCAGGTGCATTTTGGCCTAGTGGTTAACGCCGATCATTCTCAGCAAAAAGGTTAAAGCTCCTTCTGATTGTGCGAAAGTGCAAATAAATAAATAAATAATGGTGCTTCCCTTCCCTCTTCCTCTTCTTCTTCCTCTCCTTCCTTTCCCTCAATCACAGTTACTCCTGGCGCACTCCACCGCCTCATAAATACACAAACCTGGAGTTGGCTCATAATTCTTTGAAAAAATGTGAATAAAAAAAAATTCAAATAAAAAACACCAGCCTCCCCTGACATTATTCCTGATGGATTCTTCTAGCTCTGGATAGATAAATAATTGTATTGACCAATCAGAGCTCTCCTGTTTTGTGGAAGGCCCCATACAAGGGGGCAAAAATAAGGTTATAAAGATGATTTGCTCTATGCGGTTGTGCAGCATACCAAGCCATTAAAATATGACTGAGTCGCATTAATGTAGTATTTCCACTAGAGGTCCTCCCTGAGCCGCTGTAGTTTGTCCTCCTGAGGCCTGAAGGACAGAGCCAGAGCCAGAACAGATTAATCACCTCAAACACTGACTCACACTGGTTCTTCTCTATCTTCTCTTTTCACAAAACGATTCTTCTTCTGTTTATACTGTCGGCCATTTTCCCTCCCCCTAGCCGCCAGAGCTGAAGTTCCATGGCCCTTATTATAGACCACCACTTTTGTTTACACTTTTGTAACTAGTGTTTTCCCATACAAGCTCCCCCCTGGTTTGGTCCCCAGAGATGGTTTTGTCAAGGTCAGCTTTTTTTGTTTTTTTACAATGTGTGTGTGATATTGGAACATTTCACTGGGAGAAGACCAGCACGGAGTCATTTTTATATTTACTGTAAGGACCACTACCTAGAGAAGAGAGAGAATATTTCAGGCAACTCTTGGGAAAAAATATTCAAGTAACTTAAAAAGGCTTGTGAACAGTATACGCCAGGTCTAAACGAGGACTAAAAACGAGGAAGAAGTCATGTCTAAACCAGGTTTAAAACAAGGAACAAACCAAGACTAAACCAGGACTAAACCAAACCAGGACCAAACCAGGGCTAAACCAAACCAGGACTAAACCAGGGCTAAACCTAACCAGGACTAAACCAGGGCTAAACCTAACCAGGACTAAACCAAGGCTAAACCAAACCAGGGCTAAACCAAACCAGGGCTAAACCAACCCAGGGCTAAACCAAACCAGGGCTAAACCAAACCAGGGCTAACCCAGGTCTGAGAAAAAAAGTGTCTAAATAAGGGTTAAAACTAAGGGGTCTAAATTAAGGCTAAACCAAACCAGGACTAAACCAGGTCTAGGAAGAAAGTGTCTAAATAAGGGTTAAAGGGTATAAATTAATTCTAAGTTAAGTAAACCAGGTCCAAACCATGTCTAAATCAAGGCTAAACCAGAACTAAGGCTAAAGGTCTAAACATGAACTAAATCAAGTATAACTCAGTTATTAACCAACTCTGAATTATGAATAAACAAGGACAAAGTCAGGTCAAAAATAACCAATAAATCAGGTCCAAATTAGGCCTAAACCCGGACTGTAAAGTAGCCTGGTATACCAGCGAATAATTTTTCTGCAATTTTGAGGATAGACCAATCAGGAGCCATCTACGAGCTTTAGTGTTGTGAGTTTTGTTGGCCGTGTCATATACAAACTTTGCTAACATGACTTCCTTTGTAAACGACAAATTTGTGTGGCTTTAGTGTCATGGCTTTAGCGTCATGGCTTTTGCATCATGGCTTTAGCGTCATGGCTTTTGCGTCATGGCTTTAGCGTCATGGATTTAGCGTATGGGAATAGAGTTAGTCGCGGCTGGCCAGGCTTACTGTAAAGGATTATCAAATATAAACCATTAGGTCTAAATACATTCTAAACCAGGAAGAAGCCAAGGCTAAACTGGGTCTAAAAGAACTAAACCAGGTCTAAATCAAGTCCAACCAGGTCTAAACTAACTCTACAGTAAACCTCCTATCATACACTTTCTCTCATTGCTTAGAGATTTTGTCCCATCTCGAGTCATCCTCTTTTTGGACTAGCTAGCCTAACTCTAAAACACACTGTAAGGGCATTTGCTTGTACATGTGACAGGATGAGTTGTGTTCTGTAGTGTCCTCTCCTTGGTCCTATTCCTCAATCTAAAGAGTGTGCTGCTGACCTTTGTAGTATGCTCCAGGCTGTATACTTTAACCTTTCAGAGAGATAGAAGGGGCCCCTGCGCTGGGAATATCACTACAGCTATCTGCCATGGCAATGGACAAAAACATACAAGCCTTATGCGTGAAGCAGGCCTAATGTTATTGATGTGTATAGTGTGAAATATGAAGCTCTTGTAGGTCAGTGATTCCCAATGGACTTGACATAAGCACTAGCCAACCTGTCCAATACTGGTACATTTCTATATTGGTTGGTCAAATGATCGCTAGACATTTATATGTTTTTATCTCAAATGGAATGTTCAGAACCATATAACTGACTATTAGATCTCAAAGGTTTTAGCCAAAATATGAACTGGTGTTGAAAATTAGCACATGTGCTAACACACTAAAGCAATACATCTTGTTGGTCATATGTATATGTGATGTCTATACCAAATAAATAAATAAAACTTTTGAATTTGGCAGTGCATGTAAAAATGCCACATTTAGGTGTCAGGAGTATAGTGCCTCCAACCGGTGCCTGGTTCTCCCCTCCCTCTTGTTCCTGTTTTTATTCCCTTGTTTGTCTGTGTCTGTGTGGAGCTGGGCGGAGTTTGCCGAACATGGAGCTGGGAGTCAT
>JAVQKC010036178.1:0-25408 GCA_036025475.1 Philypnodon macrostomus
TGCACATACTTTGCCCGATTTGGCTCAAACCTGAAATACCTAATTACCCCCCGGCCCTGAACACATCTGACCAATATGATGGCAGTTACCTCTATAGCGCCCCCTATAGACTGAAAGAAGAAAGTAGTTTTAGGGAATTTTAAAAATTTGGCAAAAATATTCTTCACAAACATCCAGACAAATCCAAAAAGTCAAATAGACCCTTCCTATGTTTGTCATGGTTTGGAGGCAAGGCCTCTTAATTGCTCATTAACAGTATTTAAACCCTCAGAAATCACACAATGTCTGATTAAGGTACCCTTTGGTGACAGTTGTAGCAGATGTATGGGGCAGACGTATGGGGCAGACGTATGGGGCAGACGTATGGGGCCGTTTCGCCGATATATACACCTTGCTGTCGGGGACGACAGCACAGGCCTAGTTTGCTATTCACAACTTTTACCCCTGAACTAGAAGATCCCGTTTTCAACCTGAGACCTGGTTACTGTTTACCTTAGCAAGTCAGGACTCCTATAGTTAATCAGTACATCACACCACACAATCCTCCAAAGATGTCTTCCAATGTCAAGACAATTAGATGAATCAATTAATGATTATGATAATTAGTCTACTTTAATCACACCAGCTGGAATATAGTTTATACTTTCAATTATTTATACAGTAATTAACAGGCTGTAATTAGCCCGTCTGATATCAATATTAAACACCGCCATAATCCCAGAGAGTAAAGTGGACAAGCCAGGCTCATTAACAACTCACACCGACCAATAGGAGATCTGGTGGCTTCTCCCAACAGCCTATAGTACGCTTTGAAAGTACTACAGCCGCTAGTTTTTCATTTTATAGGCAATCGAAGCAAACAACTATGTCAATAAAGTTAACAAGAACAAATATGCATTACAACTCAATATAGAAATGGAAATATGGACATTATATATTACATTATTACATTATTACAGGTGGAGATATTGACTAGAGCCATTTTCCCAGTTGCAATTCTATTTTATTGTAAGTCCAATTTTCTTTTGCCGAACCATTAAAGTGTCAATCTTTGATAATGACTGTACTTAATTCACATCACGTCTCATAAGTAAAAAAAAAGAATATAAAATTCAACATCTCATTTAGTCACTATTTTATCTAGTGGCTCAAGGTGATATGGCGGCTAATTAGAGGTATTATCGGTAACCCCAGTAACAAGCTCGTCATTTAGGACCGTACATCTCCCTCTCCAGAGGCCAACACTTCTGCCTCAGGGGTTTGTGGGAAACGAATGCATAGGGGTTAAAGAGGAAATGGAGAATTATTATTAAAAAGTGAAATTGTAAGATGTGTGAAGCTACGATGGACACCCCAGAAGTAAAGGAAATGTAGAGTAAAATGAGGATTTTACTTACACTGAAAAATGCGACTAGTTAACCCAAGAATAGAGGAAAACAAGTGCCTTAAAATACTCTGTGAATTTCACCATTAGTTTCCAATGGTCAATATAAACTACTTAGTAGGTTTACTTAAGGGGTTTTGTATTTTGATCAGAGGTGTCATGAGGCCTTGATAGATGTCAAGTCCAGAAATAATCATATTTGGTGTAACTTTTGAGACTGTTGAAGTCCATTTTAATGCAATCCATTTCCTAGATTTGTTTCAGGTTAACATGTCAGATTTTATAGTGCAGAAGAGAACAGGAAACTGGAGCAGTTTGGAGTTTGATGGCTTAATTTGGAAGAGCATTTCCCGGGAACAGGAGCAGCTGAGTAACGAAGGTAAAAAAAGTGTCTATGAATAGGCCGTAGTAATGATTTGAGTGTAAATGAGGATGGACAGGCTTGCTCCTCCTGTGCCGCTCTCACCTCTGAGTCCCTGACAGCCCACAGCATACAGATGGCACTGCTAATTACATACTGCAAAGGGAGCGGGCCAAGCACCTTCCCCACGCTACACAATCAAAATCTTGAAGAAGAAGATGCCACGTGTGTCTATGTGCTCCCATAACTGCCTCACTGACACGTGTCTAAAATAGTCCGCCAGGATAAAGGACGCTCCTTTTCTTTTTTCAAAATGGCTGCCACAGTTGGGCACCTCATTAGTGTCAATGCAGACACAAAATAAAAATCCCTATATGTGACCTGCTTTGTAAAAAAAAAAAAAAAAGCATTTAGATTCAAACATCTTTTTAAGGGATTTTTTTTATGGAGACACAAAAAAACTTCCCTGAATTGCTTTAAGACCTATTGTTTTATCTATTGGGTTTTTTCCAGTATTTTGCTAACTGTTTGAAAAGAACATGTATCTAATTGTATCTTTATTTGCTGCGAGAAAACAAAAGCTTTGAAAGAACTTGAAATATTGCAGTCTAAATGCTTTAAAACAGACTGCAAAATCTCAGGGCATAAAAGTGCAGCCAAAAAAGACAACTTTTTTGGGTCAAACGCAGAATCACATCCAAATTATTCATGTACCAGTAACCCATTTAGTTGTGTAACAGCAGTGATTATGTATGCATAATTGGGCTTGTCAGAAGTGAGAGAAGAGGGGAATATTTACTGAGAGAGAGAGAGGACTCAAGCCGACTCAGGAGACAAGTTCAATTTATTTTCAAACTATTTCACTCATAATTTGTCTGATTTGCACACTGTTCCATGGCTGTTTGCAAGATTTGTTTTGCCTTTGTTAAAATCAGTACTCACCATTTGCATGTATAATATAATTGGGACGGCAATTTTACAATGTCTTATGATTTTTCTAGTTACATGTTTTTTTTGCTAGAGATTTTTAGATGGAATTATTGGAGTATTGCTGGTTGGATAAAAGAGTGTGGCAGTCGCCCAGTTTGAACTCTGAGTAGAAAAGAACAGTTGCTGCTGAGAATCAGATACAGCTTGAAGTAGATGAAGTGTAATAACAATATGAAAATCACACAGATGAGAAGACAATATGCCTTGACCTTTTATTACTGCTTAGGGAGTAAACACACAGATTTGAAATTCACAATGCTATTGTTAAAAACGTTGTTTCAAAGGACGAGAGAATGTGCATTAAAGTACATCCACTAAGACTCACCAAGCAAGTGGCAAGGATGTCATACTGAGCAGGGTCAGGGTTGATACTAAAGGTGTATTAAATATTCAATATAATAATCATAATATAATGATGCATTGGTTTTATTTAGCGCTTTTGTATTTATTTTATATTTTTATCTGGACACTCAAAGAAGCTTTACAACTGCATTATTCATTCACTCCACACACTTGTAGTGGTATGTTATTTCTGTAGCCACAGCTGCCCTGGGGGCATGTAATAATCTGCACTATGAATGCCACATTAATTAAATCACGTAATGTGTAAATCTTTGTGTTACCATAAAAAGCTAACTATCTGAGGTTTACTGGGGTGTTGCATTTTGGGATTATATATATATTGTATATTTTACAATACCAATAAACCAAAATGCAGGTTGTGTTTGGGTATATTTGTGCGTGTTAAATTTCCCTGTGAGGCATGACATTCTGCCAAGTGCCACACTATATCAAAGGTAATAATAGGGATTTGTCTTTACTCAGTTCACAGAAAAGCTGAAGTAGTGAAACTGAGCTAGCGGCTCTCCCATCTGAGGACCACTGATAGAGATGTGAGACACTTCCAACTGACCCCAAGTGTTTTGGATCAAATGGCACAACCTGGCAGGACTATTTTATTCTCTCTCCTTTCCTCTTTTATGGTCTCACATAATAATCTAAAGCACAGTATTGTCTGACTCAAGACTCTTCCTCATTTAACAGACTGCAATGTTTCATGGTCTAGTCTCCACATCAAGTAAATATGAAATCCATATTTTTTACTGACAAATCAATATTACCAAATTTTGATGAATCACCCAAGATACACCAAGATACTGTAGCCTATATGATAAAATCATATTTCTGTGTACAAACCCAGTATAATCTCACTTTGTAGAGTATCATTTGCTGTCATACCTACCCCTTCACCTGATTTACATCCTGGCTCTGTTTTATAGTTTTTGACATTTGTCTTTAGAGCTGGGTGAAACCAACAAAATGGCAAAAATTTCAATATGATTTTTGTTTTCTAGACACTCACAGATACAGCCGCCTGTCAGAGATACAGCCATTCTGTGCCTTGACTGAGCCACTGCTACTCCATTAATAACCATTGTTTGGCCAGATGAAAATTGTTGTGTATTTCAAAAATGTAAACTGTGTAACTTTTGCTGATAAAAATCAAATTATTCCTTTAGCAGTAAAGTAAAGGTTAAACACCCCAAATCACAATTGTGCCAAATAAAAGTTGCTATTATAATATAAATCTATGAAAGACCAGAAAAGTACTACAGAAAATGACCTATTTTTGAACACTGGGGAACTGCTTCTTCTACACTAAAGCACTATGTGACCTTTAAGCACATACACATACACTATAATGTTGCTTTTAATTAGATGTTTAATTTTACCTGTAAAGTTAAATAAACACTGCACTTAATCTACATGAGTTGGACAATGCTTATGTATGTACATATATACATTGACAACAGTTGAATTGTTCTTATATTCCACACCTGTTTTTGAATCATGTTTTTGGATTAGCCTGACTGTGAAGACTGCCTTGTCTATCAGAGCTAGTTTACCGCACTGCTGCACTACTAACAGATGGCCATTACCATACTGTAGAGAAACCAAACCTGGGCTGGGACCTTTCTCCCTTTCAGCAGAAAAACTCAAATTATAGCATTGCATTATTAGCACTCTCCATATCATCCAAAATGAAAAAATATGAATGTTATCCCAAATTGTATTAAAGTTTAAGCAGCATCATTGTACGAGCCAACACTGCATTATAGAGAGATTTCGGGGCCTATTTCTCAGCAAAACAATTCCTGTCAAGGCTGCCTGGGAGTGTGCATCTGGAATGGGATTGAGAGGACTCTGATTTTGAAAGGCTTATATTCATTTCTTTGATCAGATAAAAACAGTTGGGCAGAACTCTGACACGTCTGTCTTTGCTCTGAGGTTCTGGAGGCGTAAAAGAGACAGAACAAAGGGACACAAAAATATGACATTAAGATTTTCATGTTGATACAAGGCTTTTAAACATGACCCTAGAAGTTCACGAGTGCTTCGCAAACAGGGTGAAGGGAGCTGCTCTGATATCTCATATGCTGTGTTTATAAGGGGAATCCACAGAGCCTCAATATGCCCCCAACAACATTCCTTTAAGGGAGCCATTGGCAGAAAATAATTGGCCATACCAGGCCACAGATGGTGGTTGACACACAAACAAGCACTTTTTCTGGGCCAGGGGGACATAGCATAGGACTGCATTTATATCTTAGATTTGATCACATATGTGACACCAATCTGGAAGGTGCACAAGATTATTAGCACTTGTATATTTATGGCCTATCATTATGTATAATATCTTTTTTTCCCATTTATATCTAATCATTACATACATCATGATTTAGTTTCCATTTTTGGCCTTTGGAAGCAGAGCATATAGTTACCTGTTTCCTGTGTTTTTGCATTTTCAGAAAATATGGACTACCCCAGTTTTCTGATGTTTCTGGTCTCCCATATACAATGTTTGGTGACCACAAATTAGATTCCTACTCAAATTGTAATAACAGACATAGATTGTTGATTTACAATGTAATAACCACAGAGCACAGACCTCTGCATGGGGACTATATTCTGGTTCAGAGGTGAATGCTTTATTCATTGAGCCTCAAAGCAATGTACAAGTACAAGTACAAGTACAATAAAAGTACAATAAAATTATACTATCTTTTACTGATCCCGTGTGGTTAGTATCTACTGTATGCAAAAATCCTACCACATTTTGAGTTTTTATGCTAACTGCCCAAAACAATTCAACTTTCTGGTAAAGACATAACCTCTTTGGCAGAGGAGGGATGTATTGTGGATGATTTCAACACTTGTACCAAGATGATAAATATCTGGTTACATGTATACCAAGTGTTGCTCACACATTTCTGTCAAGTGCCGCTTGCGTATTGTTAATCACTCTCTGACTCATCTTGTTAAATAATTTTCAGTCCAGATCCACTGAGTCACTCATTATTGCCTCTGTTTCTCAATCCCACATGTATAATATTACACAAACCACCAGCCCAGGCGGCTAGTGTGGACTGTCATAATTAGGGGATGAAATAACCCACTGGCTGCTAATCTCGTCACACTTTTTGGACACTGTTTTTGTCCCTCTGTGCTTTCAGTCCTGGGCGTTGAGATCGTTTCTGTGCCTTCTTCTTCCTCTAGTCCTTGGCCTGGCTGAAGCTTGGGCTGAAACATGAGCACTGCACTGTGGAGCCACTCATGAGCGGCACTGATCCAGTCCGAGTGTCTCCAGAACAGATGGGATGGGACCACACACGCATTATGAGTTTCACCACTTTGTAGGTTGTAGCCACGCTTTGAAAGAGAACACACTTGGCCACAGTCAAAGCATCATTTCTTGAACATGTTTTTTTTTTTTTGTATATATATATTTTGTTGTGGTGAGCCAGAAAACACTGCCATTTTGTGTTTTTCAAGGCTTCTCTGTGGTTGCCCTTGCTGTCAAAACATGCACGAACTTTATAAATAAACAGAGGAGTAATTAGGCACATAGTTTTGATTTGCTTTAGTTTAAAGGCATCTCACATTTTGGGGGACAGTTACCCTTCATTTCTTAGCTGTGCTCTTATTTTCAACACAGGAAATCATACAGCGCCCAAAGCTTGACTAGTTCAGGGGTCTAACTTTGGAACCATAAAGCAGTAATTTATATATTTTCTTCTGTTACTGACCTCTTGTGGCAGGAGTAAGGAGTATTTTTTGGCCCTATCTCGCAATGTCCATATTTCCTCTCTTTTAAAGCCATATTGTGCATGTTTTTACTTTGTATGTGAGAGTCCACCATTGCCCTACATACAAGGCTGTTATGTTCAGTTGTGTACCTGCTTTATTTTGTGATGTTTGACTCGTTTTGGGTTTGCTCCCTTTTTTCCTGTTTCCTCCGGTGATTCCCTCCTGTGTGATTACCTGCCACACCCCAACGTGTTTCACCCGTGTCTCGTTGTCCTTTGTATTTAGTCTCTGTGTTTCCCTCTGTTGAGTGTCGGTGCATTGTGGATTGTGAGTGTTTATGTCAAGGGTGGGTCCGTGTCGTGACGTCCATGTCGTGACGTCCATATCGTGACGTCCATATCGTGACGTCCATGTCGTGACGTCCATGTTCAGCCTCCGTCCAAGGTTCCCTGGTTGTTTTGAAGTGAGTTTTGTTCCTGTTTTTGGACACCTTTTGTTTGATAATTAAAATTATCCTCAAAAGTTCTATTTTTTCCCCCTTGCTCCTCAACTCCGTGACAAAGGCCTATAGATGCTTTGCTGCTATAGGCTCCAGCCACCCACAATCTTGTTAAAAAGCTGACATACATAAATGTAATATGTATGAAAAATAATTTAAAATGTTTGTGATTCTTTAACAATGCTTTCACACATTTTAGAAAGTGATATATATAGTCCCTTAGTGTGTGCTAATCAGTTAAACATGTTCATGGTCTGCGTGTTCCTGTGAATGGACATAAAAAGAACACTGGAGCTTTGTTAAGCTCTTCAACACTAAATTAAGAGTGTACCAATGCAGCCCCCATCGTCTGCGTCAAGTGACAAGTGGTTCCCAATTAGATAAATTACATTAAGCACCATCTCACCATCTACTGAGAGGCACCATGACTGAACCAGTGCCCTCATAAGAAGTACAGCAGAGAAAGACTTCTTGAACAGCTATAAAAAGTCTTTCTTAGAACTTGACAGAATAACATGTTTCACCTTGTATTTCTATAGTAGGAGCAGCTGTAGCTTATCCCAGAGGAAGCCGCTCATTGCAATAGCTTAGAGCAGCTCTACTGTACGCTCCAGTCTTTTTCACTCTTTGTACACAACATGGGGCTTCTGCATCTCACCAGGCTGGTTGCCATATAATGTATTTCATTCAGGAATGTTTCTTGCTCCTTCCCTGATACTGCGGAAGACAGATCTGTGGGTTTGTAGTATTATTTCAACTGATTGGTCATGGAGCATGTGAGCCAATGCTCATCAGTGATCAATAATTGAAGCTCTATAGGGCCTGGCTGACTTAATATTCTATAAGGTCTGTAGCTTCTTTCCAAGCAGTGTCTCATTTTATTATCTTTTTATAACAAGCCTATAACTGTTCCGCTTTACATTTCTATTTGAATTAACTTACCTCAGCCTCAACACCCCTAAATAAACCCTAAGATTCTAGACTTCTAGACTCAAATTTGATTTGGTTTGCAACTTCCCAGTAAGTAGTGTAACACAGGGTAAAATCTGTCCTTAATATATATATCCTGCACCTTTCTTGGCCTTGAATACAACACCTGTACGTGCCATACTCACGTAAATCATGTGATCGTGATCGCATGGCTATGATCGGCCAACCGGATCGTGCGGAGAGATTATTTAGGCCTGCTCTGTCTTCCACCCTTCAGATTTATTTTTGCTCTTTTCTGCTTTGTATGCAATTGTATGACTTAGATGCTCGTCGCGAAGTATTGCCGTGTGCCGAAACGGTGAATGGAATTGGTGAGTCTAGAATGAAATGTTTGTTGTTAGCACGCTATTGCTGGTTTCTAATGCTAGCGGGTTGGTTGTAGCATTAGAGGCTAACGCTAACATGTTGTGCTTTATAAACCTTCATGTAAGCCATTTATTTGGCTTAGCTTACATAGCATTAGTGCGCTAAATGCTAATGCCTGTGTGTGCTTTGGGCAGCCAATCTATGTAGCACTTAATCCAGATTGGGTAAAGCCTTATTTTGAACAGTTTGTTATTTAAATGACATTATTGACTGGATTAACTATAAATACCATGTATGTATTTTTTTATTGATACTTTATTTTATTATGATTCATTTGTGTACACAAGAACAATAATTGCTAAGACTATATATTTCTGGATCCTACCAACTGCAGTATTGTAAATATTTGGGTACTTTGTTTGTTTGCACTTGGTTCACTTTGGTTCCCCAATACATGGTATAGCACCAAACATAATTCAAACTGTGTTTGGCATTACTGACCACCAGCTCCAGCAGTCCCATCTGACCCAGTCTTCGGTCACTCCTAGCCTTGGCCATCCCCAGCTTAGTACCTGCTAGCCTTTTTCTCTAATTGGTGCCACAGCAGTGCTACAGCAGCATACTTTTCACATCAACACAAATTCAAAATATATCTAACACTGAAAGAACATTTGAAAATAATTCTTTTTGATTGATTCCATTTAATCTAATACAATGTTTTGCAGCATGGGAAATGGATAACGTCAGGACAGTAGTTTAAAATTGTCAATACAGCTACAATGAGAAAACTAACTGAAATAAAGTAAAAATAGTTTTTATAGACCTCTGAAAATAAATGTTATTCTCAGTGGACTTTAGTGGAGCCTGAATGGTTTGATGCAAGAGTCATGTAGCTGTGTACAGTTCATCTGTGTGTCCCATGTTCACCTCGGTGTCCTCTCTGTGCCCCTCTCTGGGGTCACTCTTGACAAATGGCCTCCTCTCTCACACTTCTGAAGTTATAAAGGTTCACTGCTTGTTTTTGTGGCTCTGTGGTTCAATCTGTCGCTTCTCTGAATAATTTGTGTCAAGTACATTCTGCGGGACTTAGGCTGTAATTACACATGGATTTGAAATGTGCAAACTACCCAGAACTTAACAAATGTCATAAATAGGACTGTGTGTGAAACCTATAACAACTAATATATACAGTTTCATTCAATCTTGTCTCCGCGTTTCTCTTCTTCTCATCCATTCAACAAACACATGAATATTTTAGGACAGAAAGCCCCAAAATATAAAATATAAAACATACCTAACAAGCACTTGGTTGAGCAGAGATGCAGCATGTCCCAAACATGACATCGTCTTTCCATATGCTGTCACAGATCAACTGCCTCAAAAGTACATTTTTTTGCCATAGTTTTACAAACTGACTAATTAGTATCAGGATGAGCTCAAAGACTTCATTAGGTCTTCTAATGTGATACTGCTGGGATGTTATTAGTTGAATGCTGTTTGTGCTAACCAATGCAGGACTATCATGTGAATTATGGCTCTGAGGACTTCTCTCTGTACGTTGGGATTCAGGCCTGTATATTGGCAGCTCCCCTGGGGTCCACACATGTTCGCTCTCTCGCCCTTTATGTGTGCAGTGATGTGACCCTGTCTTCTCTGCGTCAGCTCCTCTTCCTCACGTCTTCACTGTCTTTCATGCTAAGCTATAAGCGGCGATAAGCCATACTGCAGCAGACAGCTGCACTGAATCAATGCACTGACTTCCACAGTGAGTCAGAGCTGGTTTCATAAAGGACCAGTGCAGTACTGTGTATGAGAAGGCCTTTAAAGCAAAAATATCCTCAGTTTTTCCTGTTTTTGGAGCAATGTTAAGTGTCAGTCATTATTATGGTTTTGGTTTTAGTGACATTTCATATTTTGACAAACAAACAAACAATAGGCGCTGGTGGTTTAATGCAGTGTCCTACAAATGGTAATATGGAATATCAGATATTTACAAAATGACAATTGGTTCTGTAAAAAGTAATAAATTGATCAGGATTGAAATTCAATCCCACAATGACCATGACCAGTTGGGTACCACAAATAATATAATGTCTACTACCTAAGTACAGTAGACCCTGAAAACGTTGACCTGTAAATATCATTGTATCCAAATGTGTCACCTTCTTTCAAGATGCAAGAAAACACTGATGATCCTATTATTTTAGCAAATGTTTTACATGTTTTCACTTTACCTGTCAGTGTGATTACATCCGGAAGTATTTAAACAGACAGTAGCTGCGGTTCCATTGACCATAAAATTGCACAAATTGGAGTTGTGAATATAAATTTTCTTAATGGAAATGCGTCAATTTCAGAAAACTTTAGTTTTTAGCTAAGATTTCTGTGCTCGGATGAGGTGGTTTTTCAGGCGTATTGAAATGGGCATATTTTGCAAACTTGCAATGGAAACACGTTTTGCATCAACAACTGGATGTTACTGCAAGAGCAAACAACAAAGACATCAGGAAGTAACAGGAGGATGGCGCGGCATGTTTGGATACACAAGGAGAGAGTATTTTCACATTTAGTTTGCTCCAGGAGTATCACCAACATATTAGATTCAAAACAGCAAAGAAATGTTGAATCCACAGGTCTTCTGTAAAAACAGCGACAACAATTTTCCCAAGTATAAGGGGCTTGTCGCTCCATCGCTTCAATAAGACGCCTACGTCTCCTCTGATAGCTCATAATGAACACTATAGTGCCGTGGCTGATGAATATATCTGCTGAAAAGTGATGTTTACAACAGTCGCCATGTTTATTGAATGACTTATCGAGCGAATAAGTGTTTAACGGCATTCATTATTTAATGGAAACCACTTTTTTTTTTTTTTTTACATTAAGAAAATATCAACATGTTTTGTAATATATTACATATCTTCAAATTAAAATTCAAATCAACATTACATATTTGTAATGGAAACACAGCTACATATCATTTTGCTTCTACCATTTTATGTAAAGTACTTAATAATCCATTTACTAAGTTCCAACAAAAATGCTCTTGCAGCTAACTCTGGTCACCACTTAATGCTGCTTGAAAATGGTTGTAGATGGCTTTCAGAGCACCAAATTAACAGTGTTAATGACATAGCAACAGACTTCATTACGCCTTCAACCTCACAGCAAATGACAATGGGTCAGAGGACAGCCCCACACCTCTTTGAGTTGTCTGCAACTGTAAACCTTTCTCTGTAAACCCTAGACATGGTTTCTGTAGATCATCCATTTCTAAAACAGTCCTCTTGACACCAATGACAACCTCACCAAAGTAAAAGTCTAATGTTTTGTTTATTTTTGTCTGTTTGAACATCAGCAGGTTTGTATTGCATATATGTATGTGACTAAATCTATTGGCTTGATGCAATAGTGTAAGCTCACAAGCAGTTATACCTGATAAAGTGGCCAGTGAGTGCACAATACCAGTGGAAAATGCTCTTCCCACTATGACAGCACTTTTGAGGAATTTACTCTTTAATGCCAATGATGTGTCAGCTCCGCTTAAATGTTAAAGATGCAAATGCTTGAGTGTGCCTTACATATATGTGTTTACCAAGCATGAAAGGGATTACTGTCTGTAACAATCATTTACAAACAAAATGCCTTAAAAGCATTCAGTGTTCTCAAACGTCTCATTTAGCATTTCCTAAAGATAATCTGAGAAAAGGCTTAAATTTCAGTTCATTCACATGGTTAGAATGAGGGCAGTAAGTAAAACACATTCTAACTGACCTGAAATTTTGTACCCATTTTGCCTGCTCTTGGTCAGGTGCACCATGTGGGGAATTTGTCTTTTTGTGCATGTTTTAGGTTAGAGGGGAAAGAAAAGCTACCCGAGCTAAGGACAGGAGCCCAGGAGTTCCCTCTTCCAACTCACCCCCTTTTCAAGAACTAAGAAAAACCTCAAATTGCCACAGGAACTAAGGATCCTCCTAAGCTCCTAGCGGATGTGCTCCCCTGCCCACCTCGACGAGGACTGTTTAACTTCTATACTCAATGAGAAAGGAGGTAGGAGCAATTGAGCCAACTCAAATGCTCTTTTAGCATAGGGACCTCAGGATGTTCCTCACTGAGCTCTGAGGAGCAAGGGGCAATCCCACAATGCACCACGCTATAACTCAAGCTGCCACAAAAACACGATCAAAGACCATCCGCTTGTTTTGAATCTGAGAGGCGTTATGAATGAGTTTGAAGTTACTTTGCACAGTGCTTTATTTAATCAAATGATCAACGTCACACTTTAGCAGTGTTTAAGCTTTCTAGCAACTACTGTGTGTTAATAATGTGATCTTCCAATACTTTGCCACAGCGAAAGTAAAAAAAACATGGCACATAGACTTGTTATACACACAGCACACGTTATTAATGCCGCTGATAAATGAAAAGGACATGGACATATGTGGATTTATTTGACTGGACGTATGTTTGGACAAAGGCGCTACTGTGGTGTGGTTGTTTTAAAGCCTCTTCTTACAGACAGATAATGTTCAGATCTCTCTCTCAGGATATTAGAGCCTTTAATGTTATGTGCAGTGGTCTCTATTCAACAGAGAAATACATTTACTGGTGTGGAGTAATTTAAGTTTATCAACAGTGTGGTTTAAAATGCTTCATTAATCTCAGTGCTGTTGTAGTCCATGTTGTGGGAGTTGTAGTTTTTATTAATCAGCTGTAGGTGAACGTAGTTTCCGTTGTTGGTTAGGACGGTCAAACATCGCTGCAGCTCCTCTCCTAACTAGCCCGGTACAACCTAAAACAAAAACTTTATTTTGTGTTGTAATGTTACAAAGGCACAAAAGTTGATTTTGTTGGTGGCCCTGTCTCCGTTTGTGACAATACAGCAGGTGCTTGGAGGTATAATGACATGCCAGAAAAGGGCAAACATTGTCCTGACAACGGTGAACAGCTGGGTTCAGTGTGTGCCACCTGCGAGCCCGCCCAGAGATGTGCTGCACCTCCGCGGAGCAAACTTCAATCAGGCTTCGACACAACGTCCGCAGACCCTGGAGCAAAACGCTAACAGCATCTGTCACAGATCAGCACGTTAGCCTGCGAGACATGACGGAGCAGCGGTTTGAAGGGCAGATGGATGGGGCTCAGCATCCATCCTCTTCATTCACTACATAAACACTACACAAACATAACACATGCACTACACAAGGTGAAATGAACAATCACCAGCATCTGTCAGAGGTCGCCTTTGTGCAGCTGACTCACTGGGACCTAGAATCAGGGAGAGTGGAGTAAAAAGACATGGAAATGACAAAGTCAGAATAATAGTTCTGCGAACTCAAAGGAATTGCCAGATCACTTTCAAATTGTATACACATATATACACACAGATGCATATCAAGATGCCGAACTGGATTGATTTTGGTACTTCTATGATGACTATTAATTATTGCCCTTAAGCTGTGAACGCAATAAATCAAGAAGTTTTTGCCAGATCTTTTTCAACTTTTGTAGACATCATGATCAGATATCATGAAGATGCTGAACTAGATTGAGTTTGGTACTTCTACGATGAATAACAATTAATTATTTAACAAATGAATGCCCTGAAGCACATTATTTGAGCCATTAATCCTGATGAGCATAAACAAAATTTGACGAATTTTGGCACATTGATCTGGGTAGTGTATATTTAATTACAGAGGTCAAATAAAGAATCCCTCTATGGGCCCCCATGTTTGTTTTTTTTAGCCCTATGAGACACTTACTTTAGCAGAGCTTTGTGATTCTCCACATTGTGCCCAATAATATTATGGCCCCACCCTACAACAAACAGGATATCAGCCATATTGGGAAATTAGGAAGTTAGGTATGTACACCTTGCTGTTTTGGGCTCATTAATGGCTAATGGTCACATAGCAAAACCAAAAACATACAGTATGTATTCAAAATAATTTGAGTTATAGTTTTACATACTTGCATGCATGTACCATATTGTAAAGTTATGGTTTTGAATTCCAATTCTGTTCATAAACTCCAAAGTTATAATTATATACAATGAATACTGTATGGTGATTTAGACATCAAAATGAAGTGATCGTTAAGTCATTAAGTTGAAGTGATGCTGTCAAAATTATCAAGTAAGCTGGGATTGAATGGGTCGTGTTTCATGCTCACTGTTGCTTAGTGATTGTGGAGATTATAAAGTTTCTTAGCAACAGTGAGAGTGTGTAGGTGTAAATAGTCTTTATCATTTCAATTCTGGTCTTTACCGCCAACATTTGAGCGGTTTGTTGAAGGTCCAAGCATCAGTTAACAATCCTTTTGAAACAAACTTGGCTTTTGTTGAGTTAATTATCACATTACTTTTACTACAGTAATACAGTACTTTAAACTCATGTCATAGATGTTTGAGACATAAATGTTCTCCATCTCATTTAACACAATAATATGTACTGTATGATCTACCTGAAGTGAGTGAACATGTATTTCATTTAAATGCAGCACAATGTAGAATACTTTGTTTCCTTTTTTGTTGCTTAGAAGCTTGGGTTACTGATATCTCTATCTTGGGAAGAACAGTATTGTTTCTTCTATACGTTCTTACATTGTGATGGTGTTTTACAGCCACATTTAAGAACTAATATTTTATTTTTCATTATTGCCCTTGTAAAATAAAAATTCAACAAAAACCTTTGAGTTATCTAACTCCCAATCAAACTAAAACAAACGTGATGGCAATAAACTTGAATTTATTCCTTTTAAAATTCAATAAAATATTATAGTTATACATATTAAGTAAAGGACACATCCATGTAAACATGCAGGCACTAACATGTTAACTTTCCAGTTAAGCCTCTGCACAACTGCTACACAACCTTCTATTTCATTGTATGAGTGAGATTTGGGGAAGATTTTTAGTGCACACAAGTGGACTTGAAACTGTTGCAGATGATGCTAAGGGGCATTCACTAGTGCTTTTTGCTGCCATGGAAGCACAGAGACAAAGTATTAAATGATGGAAAACACTGACAGAACAAGAGGTGCCTTGCTAAAACTGAGCCCCTACTCAATCATAGAGAGCCTGAAAGAGCTTCAATTCAGGCCTTTGTAGCTCTCCTGTGAGGCCGTCAAGTCCTTACACAACCATACACTCTCCCCCCAATTCCCTTCCAAGGACTTTGAAAGCCTGTTTGTGTTGAGAATAGCTTTAGGAATAGACTTACAGATCATGTTTAGTCCGACTTGGTTAATTGTAAATTAGATGTTTTGTGGTTGCCCAATCATAGCAAAGTTGATGGTTTGATTTAATCTGTGCCTTTACTTGTGTCCTCAGGCAAGGAACTTCACTTACCTTGCCTATGTATAAGTATGTAAATAAAATAATAATAATATAATAATAATAATAATAATAATGCATTAGTCTTATATAGTGCTTTCCTAGACACTCAAAGATGCTTTACAGTTTCATGCATTATTCATTCACTCCTCAGTCATACTCGGTGACTATGTTTAGTAGTGGTTGAAGAGGCCATAGGCGTGGTATGCCTGTCTTTGTTAGTCTTCTCTTGGGCAGCTGTCATTACAGATGTAGCTTACCACCAATGTGTCACTGCAGTGAATGAATAAATTCAACTCAATTGTGAAGCAATTGTAAAGTACTATATAAATCCAATTATTATTTCTAATATCAGATAGCCCTGGCAATCTCATCTGTAGAAGTCTCGTGTGTATAAAATGTTCAGTTATAAATCACCATTGCCCCCAAACCTGCTCTACAATAAACCTGTCGATATGGTGGAGACAGACCCGTCGCTGCAAATTGATTCGGGACATAAACTGCAGTGCGTTCTCAGATTGAATTCTTGTGTTGTGCCTCTTTCTTTTCTCCTCCAGCTGTCAGTATCCTTTTGGTTTCTTTTTCCAGGGCTGACCAGGTCTGAAAAGCTCTCCTGAAAGCACTGGGATTATCGGCAAACTGTGGTGAATTCACTCATCTTCAGCGAGCACTCTCCTCCTACAATGTCACGGGCAGATACCTCACACTCCAAGGCACCAGCATCTGTTATTTGGTTTTAAGCACATACTTGCCCATATGGTTCAAAGAAAGAAAGTAATTGATTCTGAGAAAAAGAGAAAAAAAAGAGATTGAAAATGGAAACGGTTTGGTGAGAGCTGTTGGTTTGCTGTAGTCTAATTTCCCAAATAGAAGAGACAGAAATTGTGTGTTCTGTGCCACATGCTACAAGTAAGACTCATATCGGTGAAACAATCCGCAGATCCTACATGTGAACTAACTCAAAAACTAATTGTCGGATCTGTTTCAAATTTTATACACCGTTACATATCATAAATACGCCAAACTGGATTGATTTTGGTACTTCTATGATGAATATTAATTGAGTAATTAATTAATTAATGAATGACCTAAAGCTGTGAACGCAATAACTCAAGAAGTTTTTTCCAGATCGTTTCCAACTTTTGTAGACAGTTACATCATGAAGACACTGAACTGATTTTGGTACTTCTGCAATTAATTACAATTAATTAAGTAATTAATGCCCTGGCACATTAATTAAAATATTATGGTCCCATCCTACAACAAACAGGAAGTCAGTCATATGATGCCACTTACCTCTATAGCGCCCCCTGAATGAACAATGTCGTTTTTTTGGGGAAATCTTTACAAATTTGTCAAACAAACAAAAACAACACCCTTTTTTTGGGGCAAATATATGGGGGCTGTTTCGCCGATATACACCTTGCTTACAGGCACTATAGCGTGGGCCTAGTTTACAAATAAGCGTCTTTCAAACACACAGTAAGGAAATAGTTCTGCTAGTGTTTTCAATTACCTGTTCATTCAAAATGCCCAGTCATCTTGCCTTCAGATGTTTTCTTTGCAATATCTGTAATTAGGACCAGTAGACGCATCAGTTACTCGTTGTCTGCTGTTGCCTGTGTTGTGGCTTGTGGCTCGGTGTGTCAGGGTGGTTAATCTTGTGTCTTGGGACAATACGGGAGTCGAGCAATTTCACACTACCTGCGAATGGAAATTTATTGTTGTAATCCGGATTAGCAGCCATCCTCAAACTAGCTTGTGTTTCTCATAGGAACTGAGACATAAATACGGGGGTTGCTCTGTCCAATTTAAAAGCACATTCCAAAACATTACCGCTTTTGGCACCAATTTTTTATGCTGTATTTTGACAGAGTTGTAAATCTCCAAATCCCTGCTCCAATTTTGAACATTTCTTTCTTGTTGGAACGACTTTCTGTTCTTCCTGTGTCCGAGAGGTTGGAGGTTGTCAGTGTTGGGTCAGGATACGGCCACTGTATTTATGGCTCCTCGGCTCCCTGCTTTAATATGTCAACACAAACGAGGTACGATTGAGTATACGGTGACAAGGGGCATTTTTCACCCACTCCCACACCTTCCCCCCTGACTCCGGTCCAAGGTACTGTTGCTCTTTTCTGGCCCATGAACAAAAAATCTAAAAAGGACACAGTGATACTCCCAGAAGACCACCTTTTTTAAAGCAGAGGACATTTTAGAGGACGATTCATGAAAAATGACAGGATAGTATGCTTGGCAAAGTAAGAAATGATCAATCTTTTATCAGCATTGAGATAGACTTTTTCTTAATGGAGTCTTGTCGGGTTTTAGTTCCGAATTACTAAACTAAGAGTCCCAATGGAAAATGAATTATACAAACCATGGGTCTCGAAGACATTAGCCGGGGTATATACTGCTCACAGGGAACACCGCCAAGATTGTTAGGTTGTTGACAGCGTTCACATCTTACATTTTCAGGACTATTTCACTTTGCAGTAAAATACAAAACCCACATGGTTCGTCATATTCTGAGATGATAGCTGCACTGTGGCTCCTTTTTTATTGATCCTGTTTGATAAGGGAGTCCAGCTGGTTCAACCCCCTTGAGCTAACAAAATCAAGTGCAGTTATCTCTGATTAGAGGGTTCCCCGGTTACCACAAATCACATTTGAGTGGACAAGTTTACATATTCACAGATTTATGGGGGTCTTGGAGGCTTGCCAAGCAATAACATAGGTCAAAGGTGTGTGATTGGATGTCATTTAGTCAAACTCTGGAAGATATTAGCTGCAGTGGTGACCCCAGCAGGCAGAAAATATTAGACTGTTCTTGGATTTATTAGATCATTGTCATATTTAAACAATTTGTCCAGCGTATTACCCTTCCGAAATATATCCTATATTTGACAAGCCATTTACCTCCTTCTTTGATCATGATCTTTTGTTGTCTTTTTAAAAATCATTTTCTAGGCTGGACATTTGTGTGTTACATCAAGATGCACAAAAACAAAACAGTTCATACTAGCATCTATAATGAGTGGCCTTTGGTGCCAGTATGTGCAAAATAATAATAGTGAGGTTTACATTTAAAAAAATAATTTCAAATCAGCTTGAGAATGGTTTGCTTTGGCAGTCCACAAAAACATCCAAGAAAACTAAGTTGGGCAAAAGTGGAAAGCCATTCAGCAGACCGGATCTAGGTCAGTATCTTGGTCAAGGGCAACGGGTGGAGCATTAGCATACTGTTGAATTACTATGTTTTAAAATGCACTGGTCATGCTTGTGTATTGTAGAAAGAAATGCTTCTCAAACAAATCCAGGCAGACCTTCTCACTGTAAATTACCTTGATAACTTTTTAAAAAATTATGATAAAATGTTTTAAATTACAGAAAAGGAAAGTGCATCACTGCATAAGTTGACCACTCTATCCCCCACCCAACCCTTACACTGTGGCTTTTCTGATTAGTGATTGTAAAAATTGACTTCCTGTCTGCTCACATAATGATTGGTGAACATTCAGAGCATTAGATTTTACCACATGGCGGCGCTGGGTAGATTTAGCATTTTAAGCACCACTTGCCTTCTGAGAGACGCTAGCCTCTTGTAAACAAAGGCAGGAGTATAGTGAAGCTGATGCAGAATAGTTTGTCTTCTATATTAAACTGCCAAAACTCCTTAAATACTAAGGGTCCTTAAATGATTTTCTAAAAAGTACTGCTTCTTTTGTTATTGGTTCCACAAAGTCTGGAAAGTATTGAAATGCTTTCAGGTATTTTGTTTAGTAATATGCTAATTTCAGTTCTCTGGAGAAAAGGGCCAATGTGCATAGATTTGGGAATGAATGTGACTAAGTGGCTGCATTGTTGTTTTACATAATAAATAGTATTTAAGATTATATGGTTTCACCCATTTGATGTTATAATGAGATTGGAGAAGACATTAAGGCCAAGTTTTGAAGCTAAAAGTTCTATTAGTCATTCAATGGAGTTTTATCAGTCAGCTGAATTAAGTTGCTATAGCTTGGGCAGAGAGTTCCTTTGTCTAGGACCAAGGGTTTATTGACAGTTCACGCTGAATGACTCAAGATGAATTCACAAAGTCAAGGTTCGTTCACCAATCACCTACCAAAGTACCAAAGGTAAAAAATGATAGCAGTATTGTACACAGTCCGTTTTAAAGTGCTCTCTCCTGAAATGTTGCTGCTGTTAATGTTTTTGAAATGTTATGAATCGCTGGTTAGTAATCCTGGTTAGTAAGTACCATCTCAGGAACTGTATTATTAAGTACTTTTTTATTGGAGTATAAAAAAGGGACAAAACCCAGAAATATAGTGAATGCAGAATGCATTACTAAATCAGGACAATACAGTAACTACAGGTAAACTACAAATTAAGTCTAAATCTGGACCAAATAAGGGTAGACCGGGTATAATTTGTAAACCAGGACTGAGCAGGGCTAAACTAGAACTAATTCATGACTAAACTGTTGTTTACTTGTCCACATCAAATTCAAGTCCCAATCTGAACATGACAAAACCCAACTCAGTCAAGTCTATAACTGCCGAAGACTACCACTAGAGCCTACCAGTTATACCCATATCAGAGAACCACTGCTGTTATTTAAATACGCCTGCATTGCTGTATCACACTAACAATCACACGATCACGAGGTGGGCAAAGGTCAGAAGTAAGTGTGGAGGCAGAATGTGGTGGGGGTGGGGGACTGTTGAAGTGGAGGCTCGAGGTGTTGACAGCAGGTTGCCTCTTTATATCGCGCTTTCTCGCCTTGTCGTGCATCACCGTAGACACCCAGTGAAGGACACTGATTCACGTGGGCACAAGTGGACCAGGCAAAAGAGGCAAGAGGAGACAAAACATAAGAGGGGACCTAGAATGACTCTGAATGTGTGAAAAAGTGCCCTGCCAATACCGGGCTGTAAAACCTGAGCCAACGCAGGCACAAAATCATAAGTCAGTGAGTGACAGGTGAGGTGAGGATGTTCTTTGAGGACAGCTCCTGATCAAACCAATATTCATCCTTTAGGGCAGAGTGACAGGCTGGGCAAGATGGATGGGAGTCTAAAGAGTTTTGGGTGGAATTTTAGCATTTGGAGAATCTCAAATTAGAAATCAAATTGAGTTGTTTAATCACTTTTCAAGATGCCGTGTGTCTATTGCATTTAAATTAATTGATTAACGTCACATAAGAAAGCTAATGTCAACCATTTGTGAACCCACCAGGCATACACTTTTGGGCCTAGCTATAGTAGACCACATTGTCATAGTTTTAAATCTCTGGTTTAGATCTGGGATTCAGTTAGACAAACCCAAACAAACCAGAGATGTTCATTATGCTTTATGCTCTTTACAAACCAGCAATTACATTTAGATCACATCAAGCTCTCGCCACATAGGCTACTGTCTGCTTTTCATCCAACCACCTCAGGTAATGTGTGTGGATGTGCATTTTAGATGAATGTTGCTGTTGATGAGGCACCCATTGGGAGTGTGTTTGAGAGGTGTTTTCAACAGTATGCCCTCTTAAGAAAATCTTCATCAAACGCCAACAGCCCACAGGAGACATTGATATACAGTGAGCCAAGAGAAGACAATAGACAGGCCAGAGAATCGTCTTGTGCATCTTTGGTTCACTTGGTTCTTTTAGACTTTACACATTTAGATTTGATACACATTTGTTCCTATTTGTTGGTTGGTGTCAGACTTATTGGCTTAGTCTATGACCTACCTGAATAGATTGTTCTAACGGGCCCAAATTTATTGCAAGGTCTTTAAAGGCTCTTGACAATGCATGATGGCCGTTGGTTCAGACCTGTGCTCCACTGCAAGAAGTCTGCATGTCCTCCTTGTGTTACTGTACTTTCTCTCCATGGTACTCCATGTCCAACCACACGTACACATGATGTGCTGTAATTACCTTAAATAAAATGTGTACTGTGCCTCATGTCCAAAGTAGGTGGATAGCCTCTGCAACCTCTAATATAAAATTCCACCATATAGGATACATTAATAAACTGTCATCAAGCTAAGCATGAAGTCTTCATAGCTCCATAGACCTTTTCCCTTAAACTGAGTTTCTCCTTAGATCAACAAAGAATTGAATTTCTTTTCACAAAAGTAAGTGTAATTGCCACTTCTTTTCTTTGACAATGAGCAAATGACTGTTGTATTCAAACATCAAACTGGACTCAGGAAAGCTACAAAGACTGAGTGCTTTTGTACTGTTCTTTGGTTTTACACAATCTTTTCCTGACCTTGAGAATGTTCTGATAACTCAAACCTCTTTATTTAGAGCACTTTGTCTGTCTAAAACAGTATATATCTAATACATCTAACCAGCTTTGTGGCCTTGTAAGAAAACAATTCTTTCACTGCACTGGTTTGGAAATCCTTGGAAAAAAGGATTTAGTAAGCAAGATAGCTCTATGCTTATTGTTGACTTAATGCTGGAGGTATGTCAGCAGCCATACAAATCACAACCGTTTTCACAACAATAGTAGCCACATGTTGGTCTGATAGTTCGTGGTTGTGATCAGTATTTGAGGTGCGTTCAGGCTCCCCGCTCTCAACACTGTCTGCGTAGTTGACCTTAAAGTCATAGCAGCTCCATTTTTACCTCTAAAATATTAATTGTTCCTTGCTGTGTTTTATCCCTGTAGAGTGTAGTATATGTTTAATGCATTTATGAGTATCTATATGAGGAATCCAAGCATTAGAAATGTAAAACGTATTTGCAGAAACCAAAAGACGCCTCGTGTTTTACATTTACCCTTGGAAAGTGAACAGGCGGAATAAAAAAAATGCATTCTAAAAGTTGTTGTTCCTTCTCGCTCCCCTTCATTACCCTGCCTCTGTTGACTTCGACATTACCTTGAATTACAAACATTGTGTGTTAATATAGCGTATAATGTGACACTAAATATGCAGACCTGCACGGAGCAACATCTGATTCCACATCTGAGTGTCAAAGTGCCATCTGCGGGGTCACCTGGCAGACCGGGTGTCACCACGAGCGCCGGACAGAACAGGAGAGAGGGGAACAAAAGGCAAGAGACGAATGAGCTGAGGTCAAAACACCACATAGACCTTTCTGTTGTGGTTACACAGCACCTAACTTTTAATTTACGCCAACTGTATGAACAGAAAAAGTGTATGTTATAGTTTTGTTGTTTTCAAGTGTTTTAGGTAGCATTTAGCTCCGTATCCCTAGTTAGTCCTTACTTTCTTAACTAGCAGCTTTTAGTGTCCCTCTATTTTACAACCACAAAGATATCTTGTTATACAGTTATATAGAGTCACATGCAGTAAAGACTATTTGGGCCAATTGAGAGGCGAACCATGAGGGCCACAAAGAACTGCTCTGTAGGCCGAATTTGGCCCCCACGGCGTAGTTTGGAACCCCTGTGATAGAGGATAAGAAGTCAAGAGAAGCAGTTGCAGGGTGAGGGAGGCAGCAGCTCATCCCAATAAAAGCTGACACGTCAATATTTTTGAAGCATGGTTTAGATATCCAAATACTAATATATAATAATAACTAATGCTGCTATAATATGAGATAGGCAAAGGGAGAGTTTGCTGGAAGGGATTAAAAGATGAAGGAATAAATTCACCAGCTTTAACCTATACAAAGCTGCCTCAGCAAAAGCTCTCCACAAAACCTGAGAAATTAGAGACTGAATCGATGAGTCACAATTATCTACGGCAATTGCTCCAAACCCTGTTTTATTGCTGCATGTGTGTGCAGTGATCATGAATAGTGTGGGCCTAATTAATCACATTGTTCAAAGCCTTTTATGAAGAACGCAAAAAATGTCTTATCTGAATCTGCTTCAGTGCATTGCTGTCAAGAGTCATGTCAGAAATTAACACTGAAATGACAAAATGTTTAGAACGTGGCTAAATGAGTGAGGGCATCTGTGTGACTTTGTGTGTTTGGATTCTGTGTTTTTTTGTGACTTTGTGTGTGTTTGGGATTGAATGACAGCACGTTTGTCATTGTGTTCTCACTCCAGCGCTCTAGAGTGCCACTGCAGATGGATGTCTCTCAAACGCTCCAGTGAGCACGCCAATTCACCAGCTCCACCAGATGCTAAATGCAGATATAAGCTGTAATTGCTATTTGCTTAACTGTGGGGACTAGAGATGCACTAACCACTCCCAAAGTAAAAACATCAGCACCCCACTATGGACTAAAGTAATAACAAATATAGAGTTAACTGTAATTTCCAGTGAGTTCCTTAGTTATATTGGCTATTTACAAAAAAAGATGGAGACTGTCTTTCTCTAAAACATTGCAATGATGAACAGATCCCACATTAGTCGAGCAGTGACACATACTGACAGGTGCCATTGTAACCAGACAATCAATGATAGTCACGGCACCTGTCACTGGTCACGTTGTTGTTCAGTAGTGCATGACGAACTACAAAGCAACACACACTAAATGCGTTTCCACCCTCAAAATGATATATAGAAAATACGCTTGATGGAAACACCAAATTCAAATCAATTCCTGTTTTGCGAATAAAAGTTTATATGCTGGCTTGAGATGGATTTTGAAGTGTATTGAATAAAGCAACATTCGCAAATGTGCGGTGGAAACATTTTATTCGCATTAAAGAGGACAACAAAAACAAGGTGTTTACTGCAGGTGGTGAGGAGGGGAAAGAGGGGCCTTGCCTTCACTGTTCCGCTTATTATTTTATTTAAAAACTAGGCCTGTGCTGTCGTCGCCGAGAGCAAGGTGTATATCGGCGAAACGGCCCCCTTACGTCTGCCCCATACGTCTGCGCCATACGTCTGCCCCATACATCTGCCACAACTGTCATGGGCACCTTAATCAGACATTGTGTGATTTCTAAGGGTTTTAATATTGTTACCGAGCAATTAAGAGGCCTTGCCCCCAAACCATGACAAACATGGGAAGGGTCTATTTGACTTTTTTGATTTGTCTGGATGTTTGTAAAGAATATTTTTACCAAATTTTGAAAATTCCCTAAAACTACATTCTTCTTTCAGTCTATAGGGGGCGCTATAGAGGTAACTGCCATCATATTAGTCAGGTGTGTTCAGGTCCGGGGGGTAATTAGGTATTTATACCTGACCTCCCAAATTCAATTTGAAATTGCCGACTTCCTGTTTGTTGCAGGGTGGGGTCATAATAATATTTTATGTTGGGTACACTGTGGAATCACTGTACCACGTTTCATTGCTCTCTGCCAAAGTAAGTGTGTCCAGGGTCCCATAGGGGTCATAAACATGGGGGCACTATAGAGGCATTCTTTATTTGACCTCTGTAATCTGTTAAACATACCAAAAAGATGCCAAACTGTATCGATTTGGGTACATCTACGATGAATATTAAGTAAATATTTAATTTAAATACGGGCCAAAACTGTGAAAGCAATAACTCAAAAAGTCTTTGCTGGATCTTTTTCAACT
>JAVQKC010036184.1:0-19408 GCA_036025475.1 Philypnodon macrostomus
CGTTTTTGAGTTATCGCGTTCACAGCTAGGATCTGCGGACGCGGACGCGGACGCGGACGCGCACCGACGTGATTCCATAATATCGGCGACACGCTGTTTTCGCCGATATAATTAGTATGTTCAAGAGTCATGTATGTGGGCTTTCTGCTGTTTTGGTCAGCTTTTTCACTGCTAAACTCCCCCACAGTCCTGACAAAAAACATTGTAAAACACAGAAGGAATGTCAAGAATATATTCTTTATTTTATTAAAACCTTTGTTCTGCATCAGTTCTTTATATTTACATTATTATGCGTCTATATTTCTTTGAGCTGACTTGCCATTCTTTTGAGGACACAGGGTCGCTGCACTCAATCGTGTAAAGCTAGATTTTCACCAAGAGACGTGCATGTATGTGGAGCTTCAACTCATTTAGCCATCACATTAAAACTTTCAATAAGGTTAAAGTTAACTAAACAGTCTTAAGTAAGTCCTAAAATATTCAAGCACCCAGATGTCAAAGCACTTGGGCAACATTTTTAGGTCTGGCATTTTTGTATTTTTTGGACAGAGCGACAGAAAATGAGGGGAAAAGAGAAAAAAAATCCAATAGAACTTTCGCCCTTTTGGCAAATCATATGTTTTGTAATGCAGTGTTTAGTTGGTAACTCTGAATTATATTATACAACCTTATGGTGGTGGTACTTGGGCTCTTTAGTGGTACTCAGGAGTCTTCTGCCGTACAAGTCCCTGATAGAAGGGATTGGTTTAAGACCTTAAGAGCCTGTTTAAAGTTGGTTAAATCTGGGTTTAGACTTGACCTGGTTTAGTCCTTGTTTGGTTATAGTTCATTCTGGTTTTCACCTGGATTACTCCTACAACTTGGTTTAGGCTCATTTTATTTTATTCTTCAACTTCAACTTTTGTTTATTTGTCATATGCAGGTTCAACGCAAGATATACATGATACATTCAAATAGTGCAGCAGCAGTAAACATATGTAAAGTGATTTAGTGCAGTATTATTGAGAGTTAAGTATTATTGGGAGCATTATCGAGAGTTCAGTAGTCTGACAGCTTGGGGGTAGTAACTGTCTCTGAGTATATATTCTATAAGTATAAGTGGTACTTTTCTGAGGTAGTATTTGATTTTGAAGGCACTACTCTATGGCAATTGAAAGACATAATGAAAATAATGACTATATCTCAATTTCCATCAATGCAATTTAGATTCAGTTCTCACACCTCGATGTGGAAAAAAGCCTGTATTCTTAATGTTTAGGGAACTTCACGGACCATACGCTTCTCATGATTCATCTTTTGTATCACCATTTATAGTTTCATTCATGGATGAGGATGTAGGACTTCAGAACTTCCATTGTCCATTGTTTGTCTGGTTGAATGTATGTGCCCATATATGGAAACAACACTTGCTCATACTATATGACTCTATATGACACTGACTGTTTAATATCAACTAATTTATTAATCGAAATTATCGTTACCTGGAGACTAAAACATTTGCTGAGAGAAAAGACTTTACCACCAACACAGAGCAATAATTAAGCCAAAACTGTATAAAACATATATACATTTTGCATTTAAGATAAAAAAAAACCTTCTTTGTCTGTACATATGCTCTATCCAGAAGTCCTCAGGTGTCATAGTTTTAGCTTCACCTGGTTCAAATTCTGTAAAGAAAAATCTCTTATTTACACACCTTTTGCTATGTAATAATTTTTTTTTTTACATATATTGGTTGGGATTTGGGACAGGCCTAACAATATTCACCCTAAAAGGGGGACAGTCACAATAAATAGGTACATATGGTCACCCTACAATAGATCAAATGAGTCTGCTGCACTTACTGTATGTAAATATGTCACTTTTATAAGATTCCATTATACCAGGCTCTCCCAGCAGCACTCCCTCCTCACTCACTCCGACCTCGAACATTCCTCGGACACTACAGCACGGGAAGTCGGAGCACTCAGGAATTCCTCTTTTTTTAGGGAATTTTAGAAGCTTGAATTGCCTCCAATAAGTGCTTTTTTTGGTCACATAAAGCATCACAGATGAGGTCCCATTGGCTGCAACTTTTTAGTGATTGATTTGACATTAGGGCTGTATAGTGTAACATATCTGTGTCATAAAAATATATTGTAATAATGCCATGGTCTTTATTCTGACATGAATTGGTGAAATCATTTTACTATTACAGCTTTGAATGAAAATGTGTAGTGCGTTACATTTTTTAAGATTTTTTTATTTGATGGGAAACCAGGGAGAAGAGTGGGGAGTGACATTCGGCAAAACTGTCAAGAGCCGGATTCGAACTCACAACATCGGGGCAAGCTCTGTAGACTCTGAATATGGGCTACCGACTGAGCTAAACCACTGCCCGACAAAGTTACATTTCAGTCATGATTTCCTTAATTTAGTCCTACTTTGGTGTTGATTTGATTGATTTTGAAGTAAATTTCCCTAGTATAAAGGAACTATTTTCGGCTTAATTGAACTTATAACAAATATTGATTGCAGTTTTCAACATAGTTATCAAATGTATTTTGTTTTTCATATTGTCCAGCCCCAAGAGAGAAACTTAGAAAGCAGTTTTACTTGAAAACCGTAAAAGAGCTCAGTCAAGGATATTGTATTTCCACTACGCAGACCAGCCATATGAGATGTTATGTTCCGTTCAAAGCACACACTTTTCACAAGTTATTGTTGCTGCTCATGATAATCGCTCCGCTTATTCGTGTGTGCTGAAGGAGGGTGACGAGGTATATCAGGTTTAAGGAATTTAAGGCAGGAAGTACATTTGTTGTTTAAACTTGGTACACAACAATGTAACAGGAAATTGCTCATTAAACACAAACAAGTCCAGGCATAATGTTTAAGTTCAATAGCTCCAGTCCAGTTGTATACATTTATGAAGGACGGGCAGGTTCATCCCACCATTTCATCAGTGGCAGAAGGCTGCTAACATCTTCTGTCTCTTCATGCTAATCCGAGACAGGCTCAATAATGTTGAAATCGGGTTTATAGAGCTAAGTAAAAGCTCAGGCATTAAGCTTTTGCTACGCCGGTAATCTCATGTAAGATGGTAATCCAGATCCCCACCAAAAATGTATAATTTCGTGCTCACTTTTTTACATTTTTAAACCATTGCAACTTGAACACTTAAGTCTTAGTGAATGAGCTTCTTGTTTGGTGAAAAGAGGAATGATTGAGATTTCCTGTTACAAGCTTTAGCAGCCAAACGTTAGCTGTGACACGACTGACTTGACTTAATGGGCTGCAGATCCTTTCCCTGCGTTAGCAGATGGGGGGCTGTGGTCAGAAAAACTTCTACATGAGCATTTATTCCAGCGAGCCCTCCCTAATGTTTTACCTCTGTAAGTGATTTTTTTAATTGGTTTTAAATACACATGTTTTTTTTATTTTATTTCCTTGCAGCCCCACATTTCTCTGACTGGCCACCTCAGGTCAATCACGGAAAGATGTCTACCAAAATCACAAAAGAAGAAATCGAGGAGATGAGAGAGAAGTTCGGCCTAGTCGGTGAGTCTGCTGCCCATGCACTGTGGGATTTAAGTTACTATCTGATCTTTGCTGATTCTTGGCAGATGTTTTGGTAGTCAATGTTTCCTATGTTTTCTATAAAGAAAACTAAGAAACCATCATAGAATTGCTTTCAAATGTATAGAAATACCTAAATAGTAATATCTGATGGTACTGCGATAATATCTGATGATACTGCGATAATCAACAGATTACACATGATAACCTACGATTATATGCAGAGACTTTTAATTGTTTTTTCTGGTTTAACCGAGGCTGACAACTTGAATATTGTGTCTTACCCAGCGAGTTGCCTTGACATTTTCATACAAATTCCTGCATCTCTGATGTGTTAAGGACTAAAGGACTCCAGCTGATTTGTTGCCTGTGAAATATCTATTTCTTTTTTTATTCTTGTAAAATATACAAAATACTATAAATTCCGATATACTAATACAGCAGCCTGCAATATCGATACAGTATCACGATAGATCAGAATATCGACATGATATGTGATATAGGGTTTATTGCCCATTTTTAATCTTTCAAACGCAAACTTGACCATATTTTCCTAATTTTCTTTATGTCTTTTCAGACATTGACAACGACGGCTATATTGACGATTATGAACTCAACGACCTCTTGAAAGAAGCCGGCTGTCCCATCCCAGGCTACAAACTGCGGGACATGCTCATGACTAAATACGATCGCAACAAGGACAACAAGATCAGCTTTGATGAGTTTATAACGGTAAGCAACACATTACTAATGCATACATGTTGTAGGGGCAGCTTTGAGAGAAACTGCTGACATAGTATGTTGTGTTAAGACAAAACTGAACAGTATATCTAACTCTCTTTGGTGTGGGGCAGAAGTCAGTAGGAAATGCCAGGATGTTGGGTGGTGTTTGAGATGTGTACTGATTGGCACAGTACTGTAACACTTAATGGATTTAGTGGCTTTGGTGACTTTTAATTGGATTTTCTGATTTAACCGACGCTGGAAACTTGAGTAGTGTGTCTTACCCAGCGAGTTGCCTTGACATTTTCATACAAATTCCTGCACTCAGTCAAATACTAAAGGGCCCTGGCTGATTTGTTGCCTCTGAAATATAACTAGTATAAACAAAAAAACAATACATTTCTTTATTCAGAAATGTTATTATTAGAAGCTGATCCCAGCATCTATGGGCCTTAGGCGAGGTACATCCCGGACACAGGCCATTTTGTCACAGTGCAGTGAGTCGGCCTTGGCTTTCAATTCTCCAACTTTATCAGCAGCCACTACCTGAACAAAAAAGTGGTAGACTGTCAGAAATTACACCATTTACCCCAGATCTAATAGATTGCTGGTTTCAATCCCAAGTCTAGCTCTACTGTTTTTCTTTGCACTACTTTTTTACCTGCAGTTAGGAGTCAGTGATATGGCAAAAGATATAATTTCACAATTTTGTTAAGCGAAGATCACAATTTCGATTTGATCACTGTTTTAAGATGCTATCAGTGTTTTTATAAAACCCCTTTTAACTACAATTTCAATGTACACCCAATCCAATGTGCATCATAATAGTCAATACTCTTTACTTTACTTTTTTTATTAATATGAACTCTGGTAAAAATGATGGTGTAGCGCATAAATGAATGCACTGTAGCACAAATCAACAATCTTCCCAGATTAGCAGGTCGTCATGACTTTATATCACGATGCAATTTTTTATCGCCATATTACCCACCACTAACTGCTTTTCTTTAAACAAATGGTCAGAGTCACATTTTGCTCTGGCTTTGATCCTGACTCATTCACCGCCTCCTGCTGAGTGAGACCTCTGTACAAACGAACTTTTTCAGCAGCGACAACCTGAACAAAGCCGCAAATAGAAGACTGTCTTACTCAGTGCGGGGGGAAGTGAAATCAGCAGAGTGGTGTGAGTTCCAGGATTGAGTTTCCGAGTCAAAGAGAGGCCAGGTTTTTACTGAAGCAGCCTCTTGTTCAAACTCCGACCTTAGGAGAGCCTCTGGTGCTGAGTTTCCCTAAAAAATGCAATGCAGCCTGTTTTTAGACAGTCATTATGAAGCCAAGGCGAGCTGTGAAAGTGATTCAAATGGATTAGACTGAACCTTCACATGTTACTGTTTATTTCTACATAAGGACAGAACCAATTAATGGCATATTCATTTTGAAGTAGGAGACTGTGCTTTGCTAGCATTTGTTTGGTGGTATTGTGTTGGTTGCCAGCCATCTCTTTTCCTATTCTATATCAAGATGTCAGTCTGATCTCTCTCGTGGATTGCATTCAATTTCAAGGGCTGGGTTTACGGACGTATGGTAAATGCAATCAGAAACGCCGGACAAGACACTAAAAAAGCTGCATTTGTCCCACAGTGGGGAAATTGCAGATTTGAGACAAACTCTTCCTCTCCATGGAAAGCAGATTTATATGATCTAAAGAGTGAACTTAAGATCAGTGATGCACCAAACAGTAAAGATTACATGTAGTTTTTAGTTTATCTGGATATAGACTTTTTAAAATACTATAATATTATTGTCAGATAAGGCTAGTGATGGCAGCTCCAGCTACAGGGGATCAATAAAAGTACAAATAATACAATTTAGTGGAGCTTTAAGGACTTTTTAAAAAACATTTACCCAGAGTAGACTCCTGGTTTAGGAACTATTATTCTACAGGTGCTTAATATGGCAAAAGAAATTGACATCAGCCACAAGGGGTCAATAAAGGAACAAATTGTTGGGATTCCCCTTAATATGCTGTTGTATTTGGACCTACAGGAGCTTTTCTTTTTACAAAAATGTCATGGGCATGAATTTTGCAAAGACAACATGTTTTCCTTCAGGCGTTTCCAGAGAATTGCCACGTGTCTGTTTCCATGTGCAACAAATGTTAAAATCATGTGAGTGGCTTGAGTCAAAGGTTTTTTTATCCTGTGTGACTAACTGTGGTCTATTCGTTTCACTACAAAGACATAAAAGCTGCTAGTCTGTGACCTTGTGTGTGTTTGTGGTAAGTGTGCTGCTCTTGTGAATAGCTCATTGTGGGTTAATGCCAGTCTGGAGCTGAGGTCACTGATGAAGCGATGATAACTCCACATTCAGGAAATATCAGACACATTACCATTGAATACATGTTGTCTGGACCGCTGTGAGATAAATGGCTTATATTTTCTGGAAGTCGACACAGAACAGCCATATAAGTACAGAAGTTGGGAGAAGTCAAAGTAGAAAATGTCATGGTGTCTGATAACAGTTGTGTACAGATTGGCACAGTACTGTAACACTTGATGACATTTAGTGGCTTTGGTGACTTTATATTTATGTATTTTTTTGCTCTAACTGTGGCTGAAAACTTAAGGCTGGAGTTGTGTTGATTTAGTTTATCATATGAATTTGTGCACTACTCCTGTTGGCAGATTTGCTGCCTGTGAATAATGTCTATGGGCTTTAGGCGGGGAATACCCTGGTTAATAGGCAGTTAGTTTGCATGGCTGACACAGAGACACACACACTGACACGTTCACTCTCACATTCATGGGCATTTGTAGAGTGACCTATTCTTGTAACAATTCTTTGTATTTGGGTGGTGTATGTACGCAGAGAGGCTACTATCTTAAAATTCAATGTAACTTTATTCAGCAATACAGCACATTTTACATATATCTCACACCTCTAAAGACACCAGTGCTTGATCACTATTTGAGATAGTTCCTGTCTTTAAATCATCATATCTACAGGACAGATTTACAATAACATTTGACCCTTTGTGTGTTTCTAGATTCTCCAGGACAACAAATGTCAAGTAGCAAAAAATTTCCGCAAAGTCATCAACAGAAAAGAGGGCATCCTGGCGGTGGGAGGCATGTCGGAGCTGTCTAGTGAAGGGACTCAGCACTCGTACTCTGGTGAGTCAGCGATGTGGGCGGACTGTCATGACAAATATTGTCTCAGGTGTTTTGTTTTCTGACTGACCAAAGTGCCCCTAAAATGAGTCATTATTACCACATACCCAGTTTAAACTTCCATATAAACAATATAGCAATATACAAGTTTCAACAAATGTTTTTTTTCCTACCTTTTATATTGTTAAAAATCAAACGTATTTGACTTTATGGTGAAATGTTCATGCCACTGTGATATTACAGCATTTTATGAAGGTAGGGTATTTAGGTGGAACCAGGTGACAGTATTGTAGGTCATATTGCATATTAGGAATTCCATGTACCAATAAATCAGCTTTATAATACAACTTCCATTTTTTATGTCACTTTTTTCTATATTTTGATCCAATTCAATCCTCAAAAACTATATGTATATTTTTATTTGGACTTTTATATCTATATTATATTTTATTGTATTATATTTAGTTTCTTTGATGGGACAAGATAAATAATGTTTGTACGTAAAACCATAAGCCTTTAAATCTAAATGTGTTACCATTGAACACAAAAGAACACATTATATTGCCTACCATATCATGTAGGTATCATAATGGGTAATGATAATGACTAGGGATTTTTAGTCAGCCACTCAAATGTTGAAATCAACAACAGCATCAACATCAGCTCTTGTATACTAATAAAAACCATTATCCACTTTTGCAGAGGAGGAGCGGTTTGCCTTTGTGAACTGGATTAACTCTGCTCTGGAAAAAGACCCCGACTGTAAACACGTACTGCCCATGGATCCCAACACAGACGCCCTGTTCACGGCTCTGGGAGACGGCATTGTGCTCTGGTGAGTGTTGTTCTTTCCACAAACGCCCGGCAGCTCAGATAAACCCTGCAAATGACATCTACACTCACTGGTGACGTTATTGGGTAATAATTATTTCTAGGGGTGGGCAATATGGTGATAAAAATTGATATGAAGTTATGACGATCTGCTAACCTGGGAAGACTGTTGACTCATGATACAGTACATTAGTTTATGCACTGCTCTGCATTGTCATTTTCACTGTTACAATGCCAGTGATCATATTAATTTAAAAAAGGAAAATAAATAGCATTAAGAATTATGATGAACATTGGATTTGAATGTACATTGAATTTGTAGTTAAAAATGTTTTATGAGGCAGTCCAGTCCAAGAAAAATGCCAGTTAATATGGTTATTGCAATATTCAATATAGCAGCCTGATCTGTGGTCTGCTGCTGCTGTGGTGTAGCCCAGACATGTTGTACCGAGTGTTCAGTTTGTCTGTAGACTAATGTATTGAGCTACTGAGGATTTCATCATTCACAATAACAAGGCATTCTCTTGACACCATTTTGAAGGACATGAGTAAAAATCCCAGTAGCAGTTTTTGAAATTCTCGGACCAGGCACAAACAATGTTCATCCAGTGAATTGCTTATCCATTCTGATTTGACCTTCAGCAAGTTTGTCTTGTGTCAGGACTAAATTCACTGAGTTGATGCATTACAGTAATGATCGGGTTCACTAACAAAAGGCCAGTGAGTGTATCTCTGCTGCTTTTGTTGAGTCAAGAAAGGTCCAATAAACACATTTCAGTTTGCACACTCTGGTATTATGGTCACATACATCATTGTGTATTTTTTGTGCAACCTTGAAGTTAAAAAGTCAAACGTGTAGACGGTGCTTGCTCTGGTACGTGTTTCCTGTTGTAGGTTATATCAGGTAGCAACTCCAGGGAAGCATTCATTTGTTTTGTCGTATTTGTGCAGTAAAATGATCAACCTGTCCGTGCCAGACACTATTGACGAAAGGACCATCAATAAGAAGAAGCTAACGCCTTTTACGACACAGGTCTGTAGAAAAATATATGTTACTAAATTCATGTGTAAGTTTTGACCCAATAATTCTCTGTGCTTTGCAGGAGAATCTCAATCTGGCATTGAACTCTGCGTCAGCCATCGGGTGTCATGTGGTAAACATCGGTGCTCTGGACCTAAAGGAAGGGAAGCCTCATCTAGTGCTGGGCCTTCTTTGGCAAATCATCAAAATTGGCCTGTTCGCTGACATTGAGCTTAGCAGGAATGAAGGTACATATTACTGTATAATAATGACACTGTGCAAGCACTAGTCTAAACTATACTAGCCTGGCAGTGTTCACTATCCAGCTTTATTGTCATTCCCAAGCCCCTAACAATAAGTCATCGTCTAAAGGACTAAATCATATACTTGGTCTAAGCCAGGTGTACAAAATATGTTGATGTTTTTTAAGAGCAGCAGTGGGAAATCCAACTGGCAAAGGTGGCTAGTGTATGAACATGTTACTAGCCAAAAATGTTCAGGATGGCTAGTGCTAAAAGTCAAGCCCTGGTTATATTATTTAGTTGTTTAACTAGCTTTGTTTTTACTCTTGGGGTTAGCTTGTTTAGCTGTATATTTGTTTAAATGTATTGTTCACTACAGCACTGGCAGCATTGCTCAGAGATGGAGAGACACTAGAGGATTTGATGAAGCTGTCCCCAGAAGAGCTGCTTCTGCGCTGGGCTAACTTCCACCTCGAGAATGCCGGGTACCAGAAAATCAACAACTTCAGTTCAGACATCAAGGTGATCATCAAAAACAATCATCAAAATAAAGAGAGGGGTAACCAAATCTGAATTAAATGAGATTGACCTGCCCATATCGTCATAACGCTAACCTGGATTTATGGGAGAGATGTCTATTCATTTTCCCATCATAAAGAAATTTTATTTTTACACAACAACAATGCATCTCCCTCTTTGTACAGTTTCTGAAATTAGGGCCACAGTTTGCTCTGTTGGTAGAGCATGTGCTCAGGCCTGTCACGATAATGACTATATCAACTTATTGTTCAATATATTAAAATATTTATTTTTACTTATCACTTGGAACCTTCTTGGTAGTGATTTTGCTCAATTTAATATGAATTTAATTAATAGATTATTAGTTGTTTTGATAGTGTCTGTATTTATTTATTTCTCTTCTGTTTTATTTGAGATAGATTGGAGAGTTGTCATAATCAGAAGTTCACTAATTACTGGGATTATCGTGCTCTAGTGTGTATAAAACGGTCTACTCAATATTTTCTGAGGCAATATATCATCCTTCAAAATGTGTTATTGTTACAAGTGTCCATACCATAGAATATCATTAAAGAAAAAAACTATATATATTTATTTCAATTCTATTTTATTTATATATACTTATGGGTGAAATTACAGAATGTTCCTAAAATATAATGTACTAACTGTTTGTGACTAGTATATTGTTAATAGTTATTCACAATAAATCGCCTACATCAATAGATTTAGTTCCCACATCGATCCATATTGTTTTTCTTGTTTACAGGACTCCCGAGCATATTTTCACCTCCTGAACCAGATCTCTCCTAAAGGCACAGAGGAGGATCAGCCTCGTATTGACATCAACATGGCGGGCTACAGTGTAAGCCTCATTCATTATACTATGACCAAATGACCGACGATGTATATAAAACATTTTTTAAATACTTCCCTTACAGGTTTGACCTCTGCAAAGGCATGTGATTCATGTTTAACAGTTAATATTTGGGTCTTCTTTCAAGTGTTAATGCTTCCAGACAGGTTTAAATGTGCTGCGAACAAAAACAATATTGTAAATCTTATCCCAATAAAAATCGTAATTGGATTCTTTTTCAAAATCGTGCAGCTCTACTTATCAGTTTATGTTGTTAAAAATAAGACTCCATTATAGTTGTGCTTTTTTATGTCTACACCTAAACCAAAATTCTATATAAAATCAAATAGTCAAAATAAAATGTCTAAAAAGTCTAGTATTTAAAGATGTAGCTGTCCAGGGTGGATGGGACACTTTTGGTACCTACAGCGGATTAATAACTATTTTGAAGCAGTTATTCCAATGATGATTTATATGAGTCTTTCCTTTATAAAACGTATAACAAACTCTTTACACAATATTGGTATCAGCCAAACTTTTATGAGCTACTAATGCATTCAGTAGTAGTGTTTGTTCACCACATGCTAGCACCTGTTCTTTGACTAAAGCATGTGTTTGTATGCGTGTCCAGGAGAAAGACGACTTGAAGAGGGCAGAGGCCATGCTGCAGCAGGCGGACCGGCTCGGTTGTCGACAGTTTGTCACTCCCACCGACGTCGTGAGTGGGAATCCCAAACTCAACCTCGCCTTTGTGGCCAATCTCTTTAACAAGTACCCAGCTCTGACCAAACCTGAGAATGAGGACATTGACTGGGGACTGTTGGAAGGTCAGTGAAGAACAAGGGAAAATATTTGACGTTGATACTTGAAGGGCACAGTGGTTCACAGCAGGCGTGTCCAAAATGTGGTCTAGGGGCGGGTCATGGCACATGGCAAGATTTAATTCAGTGCTAAGCTTCAAAAATAAAAAATGTATTACCTTTGACCATAAAGCAATACATAAGTATCAGCTATTTGGACACATTCCACTGTTTTCTACCGCTTTCAAACCTTTCAAAATTACGTATATGGTCTTATATAGAAAAAACTATATAACATTTTTTTTTATTTAACTGCAGGGTCAGAATCCAAAACTGAATACATTTTTACTTTGACTAATAAGGCCCCAAAAGATTGTATACCCCTGGTTTGCACTGTTAAATCCTTTAGTTGACCTGCCATACAATATCTCTGAGTGGAGTCTGCATGTCCTCCCCATGTTACTTTGTGTTCCGATGACCTGATGTCAGTTTGCGTTGGATTGTATTTTCAAACCTCACAGACTGTGTCCCACTTTTTGACTCATGTCAGCTCAAACAGTTATTCTATCTACAGTCATTGATATAGATAAAATGGCAACAAGCTGTTTCTGAAGCTTAACAACAGAATAATCGTTGAATTGGCCACTAATTGCCCCTGGTAAATGAATGTTACAGTCAGCTGATGCATGCCATTGTACCCCGCTTAAGGCCCATAGTTGCAGACTAGCAGACTAAGAGGAGGAAGATTAATGTTGAATTGTAAATCTTTAGTTTTTTGATATGTTTCCCTTCTCATGAAGTAGCACAATAAGGCATTTGTTCTTGTATCTGGTGCTTTTGAGTTTTACGAGAATTTCAACCTTTTGATCAAACACACATATTTTTGTCTGCTTTTTCCCTTCAGGCAGCTTTTAGCATTTAACTTAATTTGTATAAAGACATGTGACAACTGTCAAGTTTTAACTGTTGATGCTTCGTTTGTTTTTTAGGTGAGACACGAGAGGAGAGGACGTTCAGGAACTGGATGAACTCACTGGGTGTAAATCCAAGCGTCAACCATCTTTATGTGTATGTACCAAACACCGCACTATTACAGTTAAATCAGGTAGTGTTTATGTGGTGTCAGCACGACTAACGAAAGGTCTATAGCAGAAAATAATTTGGCTTTCCACATAATGAATATAAAGAAGCCTAAACCAGGACAAAACCAGGTCTAAATCAGGACTAAACCAGAACTAAACCAGAACTAAACAAAACTTTCTGAAAAGCCCTCTCAATTTGTTGTGATGCAGTTCTGTATAAATAAAACAGAACTGAACTGAACTTAAAAAAGCCTGAATAAAGATTAAATCAGGACATGAACAGATAGAACTCCTATGTACCAACAGAAAGTGCCACCTGTGATATCTGTGCCGAAATTAGTAAACCACTGATCGCAGGTTTTTTTTTTTATTGAGCTGGAGGAAGGCAGAAAATGGTAGAATCTCGGGCTCAGTTTAGCTCAGTCAGTAGAGCATGTGGCCCATATTCAGATCTTGAAATGTTCACCCGGGCGCCGTGAGTTTGGATTCGGCTCACGACAGTCAGCCGAATGTCACCTCCCAATCTTCTCCCTGGTGAATTTTACTGACTGCTGCAATTCTACCTGGGATTTTGACATCACTGAACATAGCCTACAGTCTTTCTCCTGTTCAGCCCTAATGACTTTACACATGGTGTCTTTAGGGACCTGCAGGACGCCCTCGTCATCTTGCAGCTGTACGAAAAAATTAAAGTGCCTGTGGACTGGAATAACAAGGTCAACAAGCCACCGTATCCCAAAATAGGATGTAACATGAAAAAGGTAAAGAAAATCACCCTAAACCGGGACTAAACCGGGACTAAACCTGGACTAAAACGGAACTAAACTGGGACTAAACCTGATCTTTAATCTAGAACTAGACCAGGTCCAAACCAAATCTAAATCAGGGTTATATCCAGAGTAAACCAGGTCTAACCCTGGACTAAACCGGGACTAAACCCGGGACTAAACCCGGGACTAAACCCGGGACTAAACCTGGACTAAACCTGAAATAAACCGGAACTAAACCCGGGACTAAACCCGGGACCAAACCTGGACTAAACCTGGACTAAACCCGGGACTAAACCCGGGACTAACCCTGGACTAAACCGGGACTAAATCGGGACTAAACCAGGACTAACCCTGGACTAACCCTGGACTAAACCTGGACTAAACCGGAACTAAACCGGAACTAAACTGGACTAAACTGGGACTAAACTGGGACTAAACCGGGACTAAACCTGATCTTTAATCCAGAACTAGACCAGGTCCAAACCAAATCTAAATCAGGGTTATATCCAGAGTAAACCAAGACTAATCCCAGTCTAAACCATATCTACACATAGTTTAACTCCGTCTTTCTTCATAGTTGGAAAATTGTAACTATGCAGTGGATCTTGGTAAATCGGCCAAGTTCTCTCTGGTTGGCATCGGCGGGCAGGACCTGAACGATGGCAACGCAACCCTGACCCTGGCTCTGGTGTGGCAGCTCATGAGACGGTGAGACATTCAAAACTCTAATAAAAGTGTAAAGGTCTAGGTGACAAATAAACGAATGAACTAACTAATGAAAAAGATCAATTATCGTATTAATCTCCTGTACTGTTTTTAGGTATACGCTGAATGTATTGGAGGACCTCGGAGATGGACAGAAAGTAAATGATGATATTATTGTAAAATGGGTGAATAAAACTCTGGCAGAGGCTGGAAAATCCACTAAGATCTCAAGCTTTAAGGTAAAGCATATTTCCTGCTGTTAGGCCTCTTCCAATAAAGTCCATATATATATTGTTGTTTACATGAGCCTGTGTGTTTTAGGATAAGGAGATCAGCAGCAGTTGGGCAGTGCTGGAATTAATAGATGCCATTCAACCCGGCAGCGTGAACTTTGACCTGGTGAAAACAGGAAGTCTTTCTGAAGACGATAAACTGGATAATGCCAAGTAAGTTTTATTTACATCATTAAACTCCAGACATCCGGTGGTTATACACAGACTGCTATGGCACACATCTCTGTCATTTATACTAGTGATTTTCTCCGAAACGGTCTCTTGTGTAAGCTGAGCTAACGAGTGCTCCTCTCGTCCGTAGATACGCCATCTCCATGGCGAGGAAGATTGGTGCTCGAGTCTACGCTCTGCCCGAGGACCTTATGGAGGTCAAGCCAAAAATGGTGATGACGGTTTTCGCCTGTTTGATGGGACGAGGCATGAAGCGCGTTTAAGAATCTCATTGTGACACTTAAAAACTAAACCCACAGCTACAAGCCATTAGCATTTTGAGAGCTCCCAATTGAAGGAATGAAGATGTTTTTTATTTTAATGCTGACAGTCATTGCAATCCAAAAGGTTCAAAACATAGATACTGTTTACTGAAAATAATGTGCTGTTGTTTCTAAAGGGACGAATGTCTGGTTACTTCTCATTATTCAACTCTTAACTAATGTATAATGCTGTTTTGTAAAATGATTATGGTATATCCAGCTGCAGGTTGTTTACATATTTTTATGCAGACTGATAAGTAAATATTATTCTGGGCTAAAACATTCCTTATTAGCACTCTGATTAAATAATGCTTGATGAAATGTAGAGGTTAACTATACCTCGCACTAATGCAAGTATAAGCATGTCTTAACTGGCCATATCATAACAACGACGTCTGTTGTCTTTATTTGGGGTTTAGAAGCAAGGTTAATGCTGTTTGGGGTTTTCTGGACTGGACTATATGTTTGTGTGTGTTTTGTCAAAATGAGAAGCGGGCTGACTGGATTCTGCTGGCTTCTGCTGTGCCTTCTTAATCTTATACCTATCAAAGTCAGTTGTATTTGCACTTTGAGGATGTCCCTTAATATTTTGTACTCAAAATTACCAAATATAGACCGTAACTTTACTCCAGGTAGCTTTGTGATACTCTGACAAAGGCCAGATTGTATTTGGTCACATGTTCATACTCAAGTGCTTTTCATCTAACAATAAAAATGAATCTCAGAATGAATATTGTCTTTTGAACTGAATTTTCAAATAGTCCGATCATGTTGTATACACACAAAATGAGGATTGATTTTTTTGAACAGTTTGAACTACAGGATCTCATGAGTTGAAGCTCAAACAAAACAGGCCTGTTGTCAGTTTCCTTCCTTGGAAATCCTTTATAGATACTGACACAGGAATACCGTACAAGAGCTGCAGTTTTGAAGATGCTTTGACCCTGAAATCCTCTAGCCCATTTTCCAGCGTCTTTATCTTTTTACTGCTCTTTGTAATGTTTGACTCTCCTCTTACTTCCCTTGTTTTTATCTGCTTCCTCTTTTTGTGCCTGTAAAACCATATTACCGGTTATTTAAAGGCCTGAATGGGAAAAAGGTGTACAGTGGTGGAACTCAAGATTATTCCCAGATTGCCTTCAGATATGGGGGATCGGCGTATTCTGAACAAACTCACAAAACCAGATGGACTGATCCAGGACTGAACCACGGAACTAAACTGAGTCAAACCCACGACTCTGGGAATAAATCAGGGCTAAACCGTGATATGCACTGTTTCAGTTTCATTTAAATGCCTGAGAAATTGGGATCCATAATTAGTTTAGTTTTCATCTTCCCCTGGTATTTCATGCTATTTTTCAACAGAAGAGTAAACAGACACTATATAATGCCAGATTGTAGTTAGTTTGATCAGTGACTTGTATCCTTGACAGATGTGACAGTTTTGACTCTGGAGGGTTTCACAGTCAATCACTGCCAGTTTTTTTTGTCTTTGAGAGATGTCTCATGAGCAACAGTCTTGAAGAGCTCTCCACTTGAGGGTTCATCTGTGTTTGAATTATGCAGAAACATGTCTTTGTGATTCAAGAGGAATAGGCTTTTGTGGCAGCTCAATTTGTCTAGAACAAAAAATACTGTTGGATTGTTAAATTAAAACTGGTGGTATAAGATCACCAGTTTAATCATTTGCAACTAATAGACCCTTCCAAAGTTTGTAAACAGAATGTTCCGGAATGGAGGCAAGACATGCTCCATGTAGGTAATGTCGAGCCTGGCTAGGAAACATTCGTGAAAGTACCTCACATTCTGTGTTTATTTAATGTATACATTACAGCAGCATATACAGTAGTAGTAAATCTATCTCTCTATCTCTAGCTCTATCATTGTTTTAGGTTTTATCAGACAAGTCTTTACAGAAATGTTGAAGACCACAATAGTTTTTTCATTGTATGCTCAGAAATATTCTACCCCTCACCACAAACACTACTGTTTTGTAACGTTCACTCACTTTTCCATTCCGGAATTTTGCACATTTCACATGACCAACATTTTAAAAGCTCTATAGATTCATTTTTAAACAAATAAATGCATTTTATACTATTTCAAAGCAATTGGTTTACTAGATTTGATCCTAGCTTAACAAATAGTGCCTATATTTTATGTGATTTTCTGCACAATACAGGCTACACATTTGTGGGTTTATTCACTATTAAGATTCCACACTAGTATTAAAGCTGCAATACCTGTTTTTTCTGAAACTGTAAAATAAATAAATAAATACATAAATCCACGTTTTAATAAACCACTCTCCTTCTGGCGTTCTTCCCAAACCCCTCCTACTGTCTCACACTTGAAGCGCACACTGCCTCCACACGTTCACAAAAGTATGAGAATAATGAACAGCGATCTGGAGTTTAAGATTTAATATTAGGAACTAAGGACTAAGGAAATACAATGTTATATTTTGAACATGCTTACATAGATAATTTATGTATTTACCAATCAGAGCACTCCTATAGCACTAAAACTAAAATACAGCCCAGAGAGGGTCTCAAAGTAAAAAAATTTCAATGACTTCTGATATGAAAAAAAATGTGCAGCTATTAATCAAAAATAATTCATAGATTAATCATCAAATTGATCATTTACAGCAGCCGTAACACACTCTGCAGGAGCCCTCAGTGTTCCCGACATCTGCCTCTTCACTCCTCCTCCTCCTCTCATCATCAGACTCGTGTCCCCGGTGTCTTTCGGGCGACGCCTCGGTGATACCTCAGGGTAAAGCGCTCAGGTGAATAACTCTTTGTCTTCTGAAGAAAGAAGTAGGAGGAAGCGCGTCAAGAACCAGCTCCAGCGGCGCAGAAATGTAGCCTCCACACCGCCTCAAGGACGCTCATCCGTGGATTATAAAAGAGATGGAGCGGCGACTAAAGGGGACTATGGGACTGACTGAAGGAGACCACAGGTAAGACAAACTTCTGCAAATGTTGGTCACATTTACGTTGCATTCTTGAGTAGCCAAGCTTACGCATGTCTCTGTAATTCTGCATACTTGGTTTATTCAGGAAACTGTTGAATGTATTAATGCTAATGGTGGGAAGTTACCCTTATCCATAATGATGCTTATTAGGCTATCATTTCAAAGTATCATGTATGTTTTTTCAGCAAATGCCATGATATGTAATAAATGTCATTAAATATAAACATAATGGAGATATTGTATAATGTTAAAGTTATTTAGTCGTCTATCTATAACCTAAGCAATAAAGTATAGCTATATATTATCATCATCATTATCATTTAATGGTGTTTCATTTTGTAGGGGCATTAAGCCTTTCCCCACATTAGTTTGGAGCATTAGTGGTTATTACATCACTAATGGAGGTACCACCCTGTTAGTGTTACTCTGCAGTTCTATACATTACGCTGTGAGCTTTAGCGGCAGCCTGGTTCCTAAGTGATGGTGCTCCCAGGAGAGAGCAGCCGGCTGGATCACTGCCTCGGAGTCTGTGTGTTTTCACTAATGATGCACCAATTAGTGCTACACAGTGTAACAGCTGTCTAAACACCTCATCATCGAGTGCATGGGGTGAACATGGAGTCAGTCATACAGAGACAGACAGAGGAAAGTTACCTACAGTTTTGTGACACTTTACAATTGCATTATTCATTCATACTCGGAGGTGGTAAGTGCACCCACAAGTAACCTGGGGGCAGTCTAACAGAAGTGCCAGTTTGTGCTCACGGCTTGTGGGTTAAGTGTCTTGTCCAGGGACACAACAACAGGGCGAACGCCGACCCACTGCGCCCCAAATCTAGCCTAGTTCTAGTTGTAGCAGTTTTGAATGGAACACACACTTGGATCAATCCATTGTGCCATTGGGCAAGACAGTTTGGGTGTCGTCATGGCAATGTGGTTGCCTCAACAAGAAGGACCAAGATCCTGGCACTGGGTGACAGGGTTCCCCAGCAGCATTGAAGAATGGGTCAAATGCAGAGGGCAAACAATAAAGGGAACCTTAACCCTACCTCTCTATGAGCTTCTTAGTGTGGTATTGTGGCGGTAGGAGAGGCCATAGACACCTGAGGGCTCCAGAAAGTGCTATGCAAACATTATAACTGAAAAGGCCAACTTCCTTGTTTTGACCTAGTTTCCAAAACAACCACCTGCTGCTGAAGTCCAGCTAATACTAATACTAATAATAATAATAATAATAATAATAATAATAATAATAATAATAATAATAATAATAATACCTTCCATTTATATAGCGCTTTTCAAGACACCCAAAGCGCTTTACATATTTTTGTATTATTCATTCACTCTACTCTACAGTCACACCTGATGATGGCCGCAGTTGCTCCCTA
>JAVQKC010036187.1:0-22100 GCA_036025475.1 Philypnodon macrostomus
TAATTAATATTCATCGAAGAAGTACCCAAATCAATACAGTTCGGCGTCTTTATGGTATGTACCTGTGTGCAAATGTTGAAACTGATCCGGAAATTCGTTTTTGAGTTATCGCGTTCACAGCTAGGATCTGCGGACGGGGACGCGGACGAACACCGACGTGATTCCATAATATCGTTGTTTTGCCGATATAATAACCCAGTTCAATATGGCATGCTTTTATAGATTTTTGAATTGCCGTCAAGCAGTTACTAAGTTTTAACCATGCAAAAACTCTATGATCTGCAAGAGTTTCAAATCACATGAGACAATATTTTATTCACAGTAGAGCTTAGATGCAGATACAAATGAACTAATCCTTGATACAGTTCTCAAAAAAGTAATAGTAAAACAGATTAATTGATTAACAAAATAATAGTTACCTAGTTGCATCCTTGGGGAATATATTTTACTTATCTTGTGTGGCTGTTTACCCTCAACTCTCCAAGTCTGTCCCAGGGCAAATGTGGCTATGGTGGTAGCTTGTGATTGCAGGAGGATTCCACATTAATTTGTTTCTATATCAGGGGCAAGCATGATCTAAAAAAATATTCTACAAGTAATTATTTGTTCCATATTTCTGGGGTTGTAAAATGTCAGATATCCACTAAAGTATGTTCTGAGTCATTGAACTGAATCAGCCCTCTCTCTCTCAGAGCACTGGACAGATAAACCAGACTAAAGGTCATCAGGAAGTGTCATCTGTTAGCCAAACACTGACGGCGGCCATCTTTGATCTCGTACAATCTGTTAAGACGAGGGCGCAGCCAAATGAGTGTGTCCCCTGCTACAGTTACTGGACACCTGCGCATCAGTCAACAAACAGCATCTGAGCAAACACGGACACAGACTAATGCTTTTTAAAGTGGATAACACAACTTCTTGATACAAATGTTAGCAGTTTAGGGGTAGTTGACGTGGTAAAACTAGAATATCACAATGTTTTGCTCTGACCGCCCCACTTTCAAAAGCCTGCTCAAAACCCACCTCTTCAGAACTGCTTTTAATATTTGACTTTTGATTGTTTTATTATTTGTTTATTGTTGTTTTAACTTTGTACAGCGTCTTTGAGTGTCAAGAAAAGCGCTTAATAATAAAAATACATTTTATTTATTGTTATTAAGCCCAGATAATTATTTTATTTTAACCACAACTTTAGTTAACTTTGTACGTCTTATCGATGTCTCATAAAACCCGTTTAACTACAATATTAATGTACATCCAATCCAATGTTCATCATAATACATAATACTATTTAGTTTTATTTTATTATTAATATGAACACTGGCATTGTTACAGTAAAAATGACGATGAAGAGCAGAGCAAAAAGGAATGCAATATATCATGATTCAACGATCTTTCCCAGATTAGCAGATCGTCATAATTTTGCATCATGATTCAATCTTTTATCTCCATATGCCCCTATGGGTGTGTATGGGATACGATTATGTGACATGAGTAAGAATAAAAAACACACAATGCTAATGGCACAATCACTCCAAATAATGACATTTTAGTTCCATGAAAATAGATAGGAATGGAATGGATTCATTGCTGGAAGTAAAATTTAATTAAAAAGTAGTTTTTTTAGCATGAGCCATCAATTGCAAGAGTATCAAATTGCCTCTGCACAACTCATTTAAACATGCAATCAGTCAGAACCTAAAAATACCAGCTGCTAGATTTACAAATTGAACTGCTCCCAAGTACTCAAAAGAAGCAGCTCAAATGGCACAGCTGGGCTAAACAAAAGCAAACTCTAAAAGCATGTGAATAAAACAAGAGCCATTAAGCCCACGTCCTGAGCATCAGTCATTAACGTGGCCCTAAACGAGAGGCACACAAACGGCTCCACATCTGCTGCAGTTACCATGGTTACAGACGAGCAGGAGTCAGAGCATCAGTCCAGGTCTTTAGTGCCAACCTTTACTCCCCACACTCCCACATAAATAAACAGGGAGATACAGGAAGAGGGTCAAAACAGGGCTCTATGTTACGGAGATGATAATGATGTAACTCTGTATGCATTGGTTCAAAAATACATAGGCTACTACACAAATGCTTTCAGTATCAGTATTTTTTATTTTCAATCTATGTCCTGTGTTTGGCTTGTTTTGTGGACTTTCAAAGTAACAAAAAATTATACATAAAACACAAATAAAAATATGTATTTTTTTTCTTCAAACCAGGTAGGTTAAGGTTATTAACAAAAGACATTTGGACAGTTTCATTTAGCGTATTTTGCTGTACATCCAAATCTCTCGGGGATAACAATGATGTAACACTGATGATGTCATGCCTTTGTTACCGGTAACACTGATGATGCCTTGCCTTTGTTACCGGTAACACTGATGATGCCATGCCTCTGATACCAGGGACTCCGGTGACATCATGCTTCTGTAACCGGGGACATCAGTGACATCATGCCTCTGTTACAGGGAACACCGGTGGCGTAACGCCTCTGTTACTGGGGACACTAATGAGGTCATGCATCTGCTACTGGGTGTCATAAGTGATGTCACACCTCTGTTACGGGAATCAACAATGACATCATGCTTCTGTAAACGGGGACATCAGTGACATCATGCCTCTGTTACCGGAAACACTGGTGACGTAACGCCTCTGTTACTGGGGACACCGGTGACATCACTCCTCATTTACTAATACACCAACAACATCACACCTCTGTTACCGGGGACACCAGTGATGTCACACCTCCGTTACCGATTAAAACTGTGACATCATTCTTCTGTTACCAAGGACACAAATTATGTCATGCCTCGGTTACCGAGGACAAGGCAATGGCAGAGGAACACAGGCCTGAGTCACCGGACGTGACATTTACAGAAAGAGCAATAAGAGAAATGCACCCACACTCTGCTTTGATCAAACAAGTGCAGCTGAAACAGAGGTGTGAAGCTCTGACACAAACATACTTCGATAATTGTTGTCTACTAACTTTAAAGGAATACAGTGTGTGATAAAACTATTATGTGTGGGTTTGGATGATGTTTGGGTATGGGTTTGTTACCTATGAGCAAGTACAAATCTATATTCATGTTACAAAATATACCATTATTAGATCCGATACAGACCCCAATACCTGGGCTTTGTGGATCGGCTGATACCAAATACCGACCAATACATTACACAAACTAAAAGCACAAGCATTTATGTTCTAACCTTGTAAAACAAAATGTCACTCATAATAAATAATACAATAGAAACACTTAAGACCAGGCGACCTTCAAAAATGTAGAGCTTATTTGCATTTTGACCTGTAACTCAATAGTAGTATATAGTCATAGACCATTCATTATAGTTGTGTAATACAATATTTATTTTCTCATAATTAGGTTAACCCAGGGGTGGCCAAGCCATTTTCTCATATTTTTTTAAATGATAAAATATTGCCAGTGTCTCACTCACGCTGTTATAACCTGCAGTAACCAGTTAACTCCACATCGACATGTTTTCACTGAGGTCTGATCGAAGGCTGTATGTCTCATTTGTCAGAAATGGTTGCAGTTTACAAAGAATACAATATCAGACGGCCCACTGGGCACATTTGGCCACCCATAATCAACCCCTAAATTACCGTATGTCTGCCCTAACAAATAGAACTCCACTAAAGCCAACATGTCAGTTTACACCAGCTCCATTAGGTCTGCTGCACGTTTGTGTCTCTGCGGTAAATAGCCACAATGAGTCTATTTTTGACAGATGACGTAGTGGTATGAATGAAAAATGTATGAAATATGGAGCAAATTAAAACCTGGGATGATTGTCGAGGTAATAAACAATATGATCCCATCGAGCTTTTGAGATATTGCTACTGTTTCTCTTTTAACGGCTCTCGGTAAACTCTCATCAGCACATTCTCATAAAGGGGAAACAGGAAGTGCAGCCGGGTGACTGTCGGTGTGTGCCTGCCCCACACACGCTGCTCCGAGTCGCTCCAAGTTGTGCTCGAGTTAGCGAGGGACGAGTCCCATAAAGAGGACAGAGGCAGGCTACAGCTGATCAGACCAGTCCCATAGAGGACAGAGGCAGGGTACAGCTGATCAGACCAGTCCCATTGAGAGGACAGAGGCAGGCTACAGCTGACCAGACCAGTCCCATCGAGAGGACAGAGGCAGGGTACAGCTGACCAGACCAGTCCCATAGAGGACAGAGGCAGGCTACAGCTGATCAGAGCAGTCCCATAGAGAGGACAGAGGCATTTCTACCTGTTCAATAGAAGTATCTACTCATAAACCATTATTAGTTCATTTTTGTGACCGTACAGTGTAATATAATGTTTTTTATTGACCCCTAATTAGGCTGAATCATAATGAATTAGATCATCTTCATTCCAGTATCCGTATGGTGCATGATTTAATGAATTATTCTTTGAAAATACTGTATATCGAAATGAGTTTGTTCAGTTCATTGCAGGTGCCAATAAGTGAGGACTCCATTTAGACCAGTGTGTGCTGGCACTAGCATATGCCGAGTTTGCAGTGTACAAGATGAATGACTTAGAAACACTATAGAATTTCTCACATAAAACGTTTTGAAGCAAGGCTCTTTAGTGTTCGTGATTAAAAGCCTCCCCTCACTTCCAGCCAAACCTCTTCAAACAGGAAGTAGGTGAGTAGGAGTGGGCACCAGTGGTCCCACTAACAATCAGTGCTGCAGCCAAGACCCAATATTAGGGACCGAAATCAAGATTTAACACAAAACAGAACCAAAAGTGATAGATTATAAAAGTATGTATCCCAAAATGTCTAACGCCAACAAGGAATAATGCTTTGCCAAAAAGGAGGTCTCTTGAGGTGACTTGAGGTGAGTTCACTTCACATATGATCTGGTAGTTTTTCACTTCTATAATATAAGCACACAGAGAAAAGTTGAAAGATACCTTGTTACAAAATAAATGCTGTAAATAGACAATGTGAGCCAATTGAGAGGTAAAAAATTGCTCTGGGGGCCGCATTTGGTGCGGGGCCATAGTTTGGACACCCTTGCCTTAGAGATGCAAAGTAAGCCAAGATTGTAAAAAAAAAAGTTACAAACATTAATCTCATTCCTTCTAAGCCGCAAGATCGTGCTTTATTGAAAACCTGAAGCCAAAAACCATCAAAGACAGTCCCAGCATCACATTCTCAGCCAGAGGTCACAAGCTTCAATCATTTCTCTTTAAACCACTGTGCATTTTGAAGATGGTTTCCACTGATATGAAGCAGATATAACATACAGTTCACCCCCCATCACTCTGCTGTCATCTGTCCCAAAGGCATTAGGGGTACGGCCTATTATAATACTCTTAAATCTGCTTCTTTGTTGCCATGGATTTGTTTTGATATCAGATCCTATTTGGCCTGTGATCTGGATGCAAGAGATAATTCGAATTCGCTTTCAAGTCTGCATAGCCTCAAACTCGTAATCGTTTTCAGTCTGTGATGTTTTAAATTTTTATTAAATGAATTGGAGGCTGACAGGTCATATCTACTATCAAATGTTCAACGGGATGCAAAGTTGTTAATAAAATCAAGTTTTTGGAAGAAAATAGGGCTGGGAACCTCAGGGTACCTCACGATTCGATATGATACACAATACATGGCTCACAATACCGATAATATCTCAATATGGCGATACTCAATATATGGCACATCATAACTTACAATACATCACGGTTTTTAAAGGAATTAATACAGCATTTAAACTGTATTCTAATGAAGTTATATTTTTTTTCTGAAAAACAGTTAATTTAATATTAGAACAGTGAATACTTCAACTGTATCTCACAAATAGGAAACAAAATGTAAGAACTGCCAGAATTTATTTTTGTGAATTATACAAGATATTATCAATTCTGATATAACGATACAGCCTGCAAGACCGATACAGTATCTCCAAAAACGCAATGTCGGTATATCAATATATATTGCACCACCCCTAATTAAAAAGTCTTCTTAATAGAGTTGTCCAATTACAATCCATACATAATGGCCTTTTTTCAACCAAAAACATTTCCTGACAAGCATATTTAAAGATCCTAAAATCTTCAAAATTGACTTTTCTGAGCTTTTAACAATGTTCTAATGTTGTTTCTACCTCAAACACATACACAAAGTTGTGTTGTATTTCTTTGGTGCATGTTTGAGTTATACATTATGTTGAGCTATAGTCTTGGAAACAAAAATTATGTCATTTTTGGGGGCTAAACCACCAACTGCACTGTCAACAAACACACCGAGAGAATCCTTGTTGCCACCACCATTCAACAACATATCTGTTTGGAGAAGATGTGTGTTCGGCTGTGAGGGTGTCAAGGCTTCGTTTATATCCCAGAAGAAGTCTGCTGGATTGGCAGATGAAAGCTTTTCAACAATCAAAACCTTGTCCAGATGACCTTTTTCAACTTTCAGAATGACCTCTACCTGGATGAATGACAACCTTCACCATCATCCCAGAAGAAGTAAAAAGTGCTTAGGTTTTTTGTTTTTTTTTGGAAACCGACACAAATGTCTTGGTCCATGGACGAGTCCAAGTGGGAGCTCCACAAAACAGCTTGAATTAAATCAATATTGTGTGTTTGATGTTGCAAAATAAAACATGGTCCTAAATGTATCAAAATTAGACTTTAAAATGTGCAAAAGCATAATATAACCATCACAGCATAAACAGTAGCCCCAACTGCACCAATCAAAGCTAATAAAATAAAAATATGGATTTGTTTATCTATTTGTTTATGTGTTTATAATATTTATGTAATTATAATAATTCTGATGACAAAAACATACAAAATAGCCATATTTATATAATCTCAACAGCTCAGTTTCTGACTCAACAAAATCCCCAAATCAGACTTTCCATGAAGTGCTTACTGCCTGCGCCATGACAACGGGGGTGTGTCTCAGGAAGACGTATTGTTTTGGTTTCATGTGGCGAAATGCTTCAACTTTATAGGCTTGTTTTACAGGTGTGTGTCTGTAGTCGTCTGCATGGGTGTGTGTCTGTAGACGTCTGCGCAGGTGTGTCTGTAGATGTCTGTGCGGGTGTGTGTCTGTAGACGTCTGCGCAGGTGTGTGCCTGTAGACGTCTGCATGGGTGTGTGTCTGTAGACGTCTATGCGGGTGTGTCTGTATACGTCTGTGCAGGTTTGTGTCTGTGGATGTCTGCGCAGCGGTGTGTCTGTAGACGTCAGCGCAGGTGCCTACAGATACCCGTAGAAATTAACTTCTACACCTCTCAACATGATGAAGTGTAAGTGCAAATCCAGAAGCAAAACATCCTCTCAGTCTTTTGTGTACGCTCTGAAACAACCATCTAATTCTGTCGAGCCATTTCTACCCCTCAACAACATGATTAGCAAAAACAAACGATGTTAAACAAACAATGTTTTATCATATCAGTTCCACCACAATGGGAGATGTTTTTGGGACTTACCAGTACTCTTCCAGTAAGTGTCTGAGCTGAGATCATGACTCCAGCCCAGTCTTTGACAGAGGTCATCCAGCCCACCTCATTGGCCCCAGGGTCGTCCTTATCCACACGCTTGATCCCATCTCCAGTGGTGAGCCGGTGGACCTCCTGAGGGACAGACAGGGAGAAGATTCATATTTTTTAAAAACATATATACAACAGAAATACCTGATGCAATGCTGTTGATAAGCATTTCTTTCTTGATTCACTGTAGTCCTAGCAAGGTTTTGTAAGTGCATGTAACTCTATGGTATTTAGATTCAACCATCTCCCCAGATTAGCAGATCATCACAATTATTTTTATTTTTTTTCATCAGATCACCCACCTCTAGGCTGACTCTACCCACTCTTCCAGTTTGTTGAACATTAGTAATCTGTGTACCCTGCCTAAAGCCCATAGTTTCTGGGCACAGCTCCAGTCACCCACAAACCCTCCTGGGAAAAGCGGGAGATGATGAATGGATGAATGTGAGGCACTTCTTGGGCATATTAACCCAAAGTGATGTCGTCTGCAGACGTGGGTAGTACTCAGTTACATTTACTTGAGTATCTTTTTAAATAAATTGTACTCCATAGAGTAGCTTTACTGCACAATACTTTTGTCTTTTACTTGAGTAATAATATTTTGAAGTAACTGTACTCTTACTTGAATAAAATCTTGTAAATCTAGAAAAAGTAAAAGTACTTTTACCACCTCTGTGTGTCATGTAAGAACAGCTTTATGTGAAAAATGTGATGATGTGGAAATGTTATGCCTTAAAGTTTGAAAATATTATTTACGTTTTTAGTTTATCTTTTGAAAATATCAAAATCTGTTTATTATCGTTTTATGTTTTTGACAGCTTACCACAAAATTAAACAAATAATCTGACAGTTACTCAGTACTTGCGTAGTTTTTTCACCAGTACTTTTCGACTCTTACTCCAGTAATGTGAATGAGTACTTTGACTTGTACTTGAGTAACATTATTTTGAAGTAATGGTACTCTTACTTAAGTAAATGTATTGGCTACTCTACCACCTCTGGTTGTCTGCTCACTACGCGCCCTTATTTCTGTGAGTGTCATATTGAGCATCCACGTCGGCCTAATACCGCTACACACTACATCATCCTGTGAGTCTATGCGAAGCTTTTCAAAAATACAAATAGAGGTGAGTGGATGTTATAAGAGAAGCGTTGTAAGCGTTCAAAAACTTTCCCCAGTCATGTTTTATCCAAGTGTTAATTCTTTTGGATCTCATTTCCAGTCCATCAGTGTCACAAGAAGTGTCCCGGAGTTACTATGCAGCATGTGTCATTCCACTCTCTCTATCTGTGAATAAATGTATCGGTGTTCAGGTTTTGGACACGTCGAGGAGTCTTAACTGAAGAAGCAGCCCGTTTCGTCTGGCTTCACGAGAAGAGACTGAAACTTGTTGCCACCAGAGCAAACAGAAGCTTTGTCAGTAAAATGTTTGCCTATGGAACTATTACACACACTATAACTAGGTAAGGAGAAATTCTCTTGTTCAAAAGAATTATTTTTTGTCATGTCCACCGATTCCGTAGAAATGACCAGCATTCTTTCATTTCTGTGAGATTTTGCTTGATTTGAGTCGTTTATTCTTCTACCAAACACCATAAAGACAATTGAACCACACATATTTTGATTACTTTCTGACAAATGTGTTTCAATAAGTTTCTGCCATATGTCATAAGATTTATTTCCATCAAGATCTTGTATTGATGATGTGAGAGTCTGACCACTGTGCAAAGACTTCTCCGGCACATCCCAGAGAGTCTCAATGGGCACATCCCAGAGAGTCTCAATGGAATCAAAGGTCTGGACATCCATGTGTGAAAATTACGTCTCGTGCTCCCTGAACCAGACAATTTGAACCTGATGAATCACCTTGGAATATGCCCGTACCATCAGGGAAGGGATTGATGCACTAACCTGGTTATTGAGTATATTCAGGTAGTGAGCTGATCTCATTCTTACAGAACTTAATGTTGTTGAACCTAGACCTGACCAACTACAGGAGGCTCTGGGTGGTGACCTCGCTTTAGCCTTTGCGTGCAGCCCCATTTCTGAATATTAAAAACTGTTTGTTCTAGTGAAGTACCACATCTAAACACGTTGCCTCTGTCCTGGAGCTCTGTTGTGCAGCCACCTCCAGCAGACCTGTGCCATTAGTCAATATTAGAGAGGATAAATTCAATCATGTTCATGTGTTCATTCATCAGTGAAGAGGACAGTGTGTTCACTTCCGGACACTGAAGCAGACCTACAGCTCTGACCTGAGGATACTATACAGACATATGTTCAACTCATTTAGACACAACAGACCACAGCTATAGACGATACAGTTATTATATTTATATGGCAGGGCTAGAGGGTATGAGGAACCTAACATATCAAGTTAAAATATTATTCATTCATCTTGATTCATCGCTTTTTCCTATTAGTGGTTGCAGGTGCCTGGAGTATATCCCAGTAACTATGGGCGGGGTACACCTTGGACAATGGCCAGTTAGTCGCAGGACTGACAGAGACCTACACAGACGGAAAACACTCAAAATCATTCACAATGGACAATAAAGATAAATTCTCCTAACACGTTACATGTCTTTGGGCAGTGGGAGGAAGCCGGAGTACTCGGAGAGAACCCACGGTAACATGTGGAGGACATGCACACTCCACCCAGATAGAAACTAGGCCTGTGCTGTCGTCCCCAACAGCAAGGTGTATATTGGCGAAACAGCCCCATACGTCTGCCCCATACGTATGCTGTCACCAACGGGCACCTTAATCAGACATTGTGTGATTTCTAAGGGTTTTAATATTATAATGAGCAATTAAGAGGCCCCGCCCCCAAACCATGACAAACATGGGAAGGGTCTATTTGACTTTTTGATTTGTCTGGATGTTTGTGAAGAATGTTTTTGCCAAATTTTGAAAATTCCCTAAAATCTCCTAAAACTACATTCAGTCTATAGGGGGCACTATATATATATATATATATATATATATATATATATATATATATATCCCGGATAAATGTGACAAAATTCAGCAGGATTATTGGCTCAATAAAAGTCCATCAAAACATTAATTTGTGAATTATTTAATTGTCATTAATCGTCGTTTCGCCGATATAATTAACTCTAACATTAAGAACAAGGACTCAAACGAAGCCAGAGCAGAGTTGTACATTGCTTGGAGGACTTTACCATTGTTGTGACTGAAAAAATCTAAAGAGTCAATGGTAGAAGAATATTTGAGACCATATTTAAGTCCATTTTACTACCTCCTCAACGGCGGTCCACACTTTGAACTTTGTCTAAATTGGTCTTTGGGTATTTCCCTCTTCATCCTTCCAACTCGGCCAGATCCCTGAAGTTTTATAACTCCAAGTCCACCACAGTAAAAAATCTGGACGTCAACTATTTCTTTTATAAACATTGGATGTGCCCAAATAGTGAATGGAAACCTATAGAGTCCCACTTTTTGGGCTGCCAGATATCACATCTAGCCTATAATATGATCTATGAAAATACAAAGTTGTTAAATAGACGGGTTAGTGATGGGAGGTAAGGTCATTTATCATTTCTCAGTCAAACACATAGAGTTACATTTGTATACTTAACAGGCCCAAGGTAAACATAGAGACGTCATTGTATCACACATGGTTGTACTTAGGCAGTTGCAGTGAATTTCAGGGGTTTCGGCTTTCCTTAATTGCATTGGCTTTTCTAATTGTGTGGTCACTTTATTGGCTCACGTAACATAATCTAGATGATTTTTAGGTGTGATAATAGCTGTAAATCTAGGGCTAGGTATATAGCTCAATGTATGCTATGTGGTTTTACATATTGTGTTATGGGTAAAAATAGCCACCGATTTATTTGACATCATACAGTTTTGCAAAAGCTACAGAAACTAGAATAACTCACACATGGAAAAATAACAGCCTATTGAAGCTTATCTTAAATATTAGACTAAACGTTGATTCTAGCATTTTTTTGTACTGCAGATGTCCTCATCATTTATCTGTGCTTGGGACTGACATAAATATGGCACATATGTATTTATTATACTTTTCCTATTGATAATACTTCTACTTCTACTGTAGTCGTCCTCAGAAGTCGAACCATGTGAAGGAAAACTATAAGAATTACGTTAATGGACGCCCAAATGAATGCCTTTGTGATTCAAACCACAACCCACTACTTCACCAATAGGAACTTTAGATATACTCTAGTCACAACTGTTTTTCTTACATGCTTAGAAGAAAGTCCCAGAGAAAGACTAGGCCAGGAAAGTGCGGACGAAACAACTCGTTAAAGATATTTCCCCTAGAAAGGTACCACTGCTATAATCCAGTAGACCCAGAGGTGTTATGAAAAGTTTGGTTACAGGATTATAATTGTGGATTAATATCAGGGTCAGCGCTGGTTTGGATGGGATTGTTGTGTGATGGCGAGACATGAGCTAAGCCTTCAAAGCATTTGCAACTCATCCTTGGACCCTCAGGTAAAAAAGACCTGCTTGGACAACTTCACACGAATTTAAGATAGAAAAACATTCAGTTTTATTGGACGATGCGGGGCGCTTTCAAATCAAATAAAAACACCATCTTTCTTTGTTGTCTCCAAGTGCTGCATATAAGAGCAGTAAAAATCAATATCTTCAATACTAACCAACAAGAGCTGACCGTTCGCTGGGCAATTACTACGCCGTGGGAATCAATAGTAATACGCTCCTCTCCATAAAATGATTTACACTCACGAAAAAAACATACAAATCCACTTTTCACCTCAAAAAAAGCACACTTCATACATTCACATTAGCTTCAACTAGGCTTCAACATGAAAAATACATGTCCAAACAGCCCTTCAACATTATTACAATGATGGGAAAGGACAGAACAATAGAAGTGCGTGCCAGGCTAATGCATTATTCAAGTTAAAAGCTACCTGAACAAGCATCCTTAAACAACCTTGAAAACAAAGTCAGACACTTCCCCTCCATTCTTGCAATGTTAAAATGTTAATGGCCAAAGTTAATGCACACGTCTATTGTCCGTTTATTAGCGGGTCTCATATCGCATCGGCCAGAAGGACTGTGGTCAGACCAGTGGACAGGTATTGATGGGTTGAAATGGAAAACGGTGTATGAGTGCTTTGACTTTGCCTAACTGGCTTTATGATTTCTCAGAAGTGCTGTAGTTAATGGATTGAAGGGGCTTGAGGATTGGTCGGATGAAGAGGAGCCGTAAGTGGGCTGTCTGTGGTGGTTTGTTCACATGGGGGCTTCATGTTATGTAGAGAGTGGCGCCAGTGTGGGTATTATATGTGAAGAGTACAGGGTATGGTGTTTCAATAACAGAGTCACAAAAAGTTAGAAATAGTAGAATCTACACAATATTTATAACCCCATGAGACTAGTATATATCATTAATATTATATTGTATGTGGTTAAAAATGTTTTTTACTGAATTTTAAAGAAGCTCACAGACAATATGGATCTTCTAGTTCAGGGGTATATGCTCTATCCATGTAGCCATAAATTACAAATCTCACAAAAGTAATTATTATACTAACATTTTTTGTGTTAAAGTTGACATGGTTGGTTTCAGACTCTTTATTTCTAGCCCGTTAATGACCTTTTTTGAAACAGCAAACAAACTCTTTGGCAGAGATAATAAAATGTGTTGCCAGTTAAAAAATTACTGAAGGCTACTCTCAAACTTTCGAAGAGTTTCAGATGACTTTTGTATGCTCGATATAAAAACGAATGTGCTAACAATGCTACTCCCAGCGCTTCCCGTGGAAAGAATAAAGCAAACGAAGTCGACTGGAGCGTGTTTGTAATCCCTTTTATTTCATTGCAACGTTTGCCTCAGACTTGATCCTCGAAATGAGACAGAACCCTGGACAACTACCTGCCACTCACGCCGATGTCTCCTCACTTACATCACCCGCTCGCGTCGGCCGTGATTACGTTAGCCTCGATGTTTGCAAAAAATGTTTTATCCATCTCTCTCCCCTCACTCGCCCGCCCCGCTCGCCCGCCCGCCCGCCCGCTATCTCTCTCCCGAGCTCAAAGGAAGGAAGATTTTATCCCCCCACTGACTTGTGAAATACGCCGTTTCTAAGGTTACATGCAAGTTACATCACTCGCCGAAAACAAGCAATGAACGATATCTAGGAGGAGGAGCACGGTCCCTGAGAAACGGCTCAATATGTTGGAAAAAAAACAAAAACTAAACAATGTTATATCAAACCCTTCTGCATTTCATCATCGCTCACTATTCTCTATTAGGTCATTTTGCATTCAAATCACCTTACGAAACGGGAACATTGCGTTGCTAGCATTGCCTCACCTTGATGTGCCAGATTATGCATTGAGGCTAGAGTGACTTCAAAGTCTATCATCACGAGATAGAGTCAAACCATCCCCATTACACACTTCATAAGATACAATTGCCTCTTGTTGGAGCTTTTGTGTGTGTGTGTGTGTGTGAGTCCTGCGAAATGATGTGATAACATTGTAATATGCCACTTGAGAGTACTTTGGCTCGGTGAAAATCGCATTCTTCAAAAAACGACAATGGATTTCAATCACGCTGGGTGAATTTTTTGCCACTCGGGCGACGGTGACATAAACAATTTACCGAGCGCTGCCAGTCTGAGATTGCATTAGTCAGAGGTAAGACATCACCATTATGGAGTTAAATAGCTAAATGTCTATAGTGTGACCCTGTGGCACATACAAGCTCGTACATGTAATCTTCAAATGCATAATCTCTTCGCGAGCAGGTGCCAGAGTGAAAACGCATTCAAGCCACAGGAAGCTCAGAGAATGGCTTTTGCAAAATGGTGCCCGTGGGTATTTTCAGAGAATAGAAGTACCAGGACAGAAAGGTCCTCACAAACTAATAAGGCTTTTAGATTTTAGGTTACACTTTATTGCCCCTGTAGGGAAATTTGTCCTCTGCATTTGACCCATCCCTCAATGCCGCTGGGGCAACCAGTCAGGAGCAGTGGGCAGCTGCACTGATCCACCTCAAGATCTTGAGCCAGGATCTTGGTCAGGATGTGCCTCTCTGGAGGATTAAACTAATGTGCATGCTTAGGGTTGTTGGGGGACCCGGAGGAAACTCACCCAGACACGGGGAAAGACATGCAAACTCCACACAGATAGGCCCTGGTGCCCGGTCCGGGACTGTGAGGTGACAGTGCTAATCACTGTCCGGCTTGATGACGATATGGTTTACTGCCAAAATATCAAATTATTGGGGCCGCATAATACCTTTTTTCAGGCGTTTGGATTATTATTATTATTATTTTTTATATCTGAATTTTTTTTTATCTTTGCTGAAAAAGCTTAAAAATGTGTCCTTTTAAGACCCATTCTCCCAGCGCTACCCACGCCAACTTCACTACTGAAGTGAATGCAAACAATGGACCTATGTATGAAGAAAGGCGAAACCAATCATTTTCAGCTCCTAAGAATGTCAGCGTCTCAGCATACAGGATTACTCACAAACACGCATGAAACAAAATACAACTTTGGTTATGTTTTTGATGAAGAAACAAGATCATAACATGGTCGAAAACTTCAACTACAGTCAAGCGAGCATAATAGGGTCCCTTTAATATTCCTATACAATTATTGATCAAGAACAAAAGCATATAAACAATGATTGGGCTGTTGATTTGAATTCAGGTAGAGCTTGCACAGAAACACAAGGGTCGATCTGTATGCACAAGTGGTCGCCTCTCCTCTGGCTCTCCATCTTTCGCCTTCTCTGGACGCCACACTCACAACAGAAGCCAGTTGGAGCAGTATGCAGAACATGTCCCGTCAAACTCCACCCGCCTGTCAAGAAGATGTATGGATGCTACGCCCTACCGCAGGCCAACACACACAAGCATACACATATCGATACACACAAGAGAATACAAGTTCTAATTGTGTTTTCTCTGCTACCAGATTTTTACCAGACATTTTCGGATGTTTTTCTTCGTTCTTGTTCAAAAATCAGTCACAGTTGAAGGTCAGAGAGAGGCAGATGCAAAAGAAACATTAAAATAACAGATTACATTAACATAATTACATGGATAGCCCAGTGGTTATCAACCTGTGGCCTGTGTACAGTTGGTGGTACTCAGGCTCTTTCTTGGGGTTTTGTCTTGGTTTTATTTCTGGCTCAGATCTGGTTTTTGTCCTGGTTTAGTCCTAGTTTAGACTGGGATTAAGACCTGGTTTTGTCCTGGTTTAGACTGGGATTAAGACCTGGTTTAGTCCTGGTTTAGACTGGGATTAAGACCTGGTTTAGTCCTAGTTTGGTTCTGGTTTACGTCTGACTTTCTTCCTAGCTGTTCTCACAAATCTTAGTCCTGGTTTATACTCAATTTAGACAAGTTTTAATCCTGGTTTTGTCCCAGTTTAGTTTGGACCGGGTTAGTTCTTGAATTACCATTGTGGCCACCATTTTCACATCTTCTGCTTTTGCTTTTGGTCTCAAACTAACTGATGTAAAATATTCCTGCAATTGCATCTATCCTCAAAGGTCATAATGATGTGAGAGAGGCTTTGCTCAAAAACACTTTAAATAGTAAAACCCAGACTGCACAGAATTTCCCAACTTCATTTGTCTTAATTGTCAACATATGCTCCCATAATTTACATTCGCCAGTGTTGCGTTAGGACTGGGGGCTGATGATAGACAGGAGCTTTTAAATTGGTACGAGGTGCTTTATAAAGACTGCCAAACCGAAGCGGGGTATGTTATTATTGCATTAGCCTTTAGAATAAATGCGTCATCCAAATAATTGACAAACGGCTGAAGAGTCAACACAAAAGGTTCTTTACTGTTTAATTAATATACATGTTTGCGCTAATGTTAACTGGAAATGTGATTATGCAAATGAATCATACATAGTTTAGCTAGGGATATATATTAACATCGATATCGGCTTATATTGACAATTTTGACTGGTATCGGTATCGGCCTGTACAGATGGCTGATGGAAACCTGTTGTGTGGGGGTGAATTCTAATACTTAGGGTTAGAAACAGCCAGAGGAAAAAAGGCCCATTTGATCATGACAAAATGTATTAAAAATTATATTTATGGAATAATATATAGGCCAACATTTTAGGTTATGTATATGTAGATTAAACATACAAACTACAAAATCATATCTGTATCGGAATCGGCCAAATTGGTCACTGGAATATCGGCATTGGTATCGGCCAAGAAATTTCATATCGTTGCATCTAATTTTAGCTAATACAAAAACATAAGTAAACTCCCAATCTTGGCACCAATTATCTTTTCTGCCTGATTTATATTTAAAAATACTAGTCTGCAATTGGAAAATACCACTTTATATACCACCCTTGAGTCTCTCTGGGATGAGCAAGGAGAGACAGAAAAATGTGAGCAGCACAACCACTGACGATATGGCGGGAAGAACCTACCCGTCAAACTATATACAAGCTGACCTTTGAAGTGTGGTCACATGACTGGATTTAGTTTCTTCTCAGTTTGTCTTTTGTGAACTGACACTTGAACGTGAGAATGCATCACAAAAATAAACCTGATACCATTTTTAACTCAATAATAACTGTATTTTTCTCTCCGTGTGTTTACACTTTGTCAAGCCAGCAAAGACATAAGGCGATTTCTCAATAGTATACAAAGGTCTGAACACCATCTGTTCCATCTCACAACAGTATCGCACAGACACTCACAAAAACACAAGGTAAACAAACCCAATGCAAAACACCTCTGAACACACAAACTGGGTAGAAACAACATATGTGGAGTATAACATTAGTTCTCGCCATTAAAAATAGAGATTTATAGTAATGTCTGCTTTAGCCATCTGGTAAAAGGCTGTCTGTCGGATTTTAAAAGAGTGGTTGAGAGGAAGCAAGTGTTAAAGTACAATAAAAGTGATTCAGAGGCTGCTGCAGTGGTACAGGGATGTGTCCTGATGAAGTCCTCTGTCTCCGGGCTCAGCTTGTTGCCAGGCAAAAGGAAATAACAGGGTTGAGGAGAGGTAACGAAAGCTATACAATACAGAATAAAACAACACAATGGGGCAGCCCTTATCCTACCGGGGTAATGGTGTAGTGCTGATCTTGATGTTTAGAGGTAAATACACCAAATCCTTTTTATATTATTTTGGTAAAGAATCTTGCCATAGTAAGGAATCATTTAGACAGCAACCTTCACTGTCAAATTACTGACCTTGCTGAATTGGACTATTTCAGATGTTTCGCTAACTGACTATCAAACCAATAATGGCTTTAAAGAAACATCATAAAGTCACTACAGTATAATGCAGGTCCATGATTTCTTGCTAAATATTGAGCAAAATCTAGTCCTGGTCATACAAAACGGTTGTGTATCTCACATCAACACAAACACACATCAAAACAATCTGCAGCTAAAAGGAGGTGCAGTATTTCAAAAGATCTTACAGTTTCCAAGTATCCGTCTATCTGAGTCTATAAAAATAAGTGATTTCATTTCTGATGCTGCAGTTCACTACATCTGTCTTCGATGGCCCGTGATGGCCCTTTAAACTCACTCATGCGTCCACTTCATCAGTAAACACCAGCTCACTCAAGTGAGGATCTGTCCCTGGGCTGAACCTCCTCTTCCTCTGTCTGTGTAGCCATTTGCATGTAATGTACGGCCGAGTGTGTCTGCACTAAAAGCCTCCATATCCCTGTTGTAGTCAGAGTAAAATCAATTTTCAACAGGCAGTAAACATCTCTGTGTTTCACATGACAGATATGTGTTTTACTGTGTAACAATGGGCCAGGCATTATTCTGAAAAAAATCTGAGTACAAGAGAGAAACAGTATATCCTACAATAAATAATGGATTATAATATGGATTCTAGAAGGTTCTTTTCATTAGTGGCTATACACAGATCAGGCATTACATTATGACCACATTCTTAAAATGTAGCCACTGTGTATTCTGACATTTTTTATTAGAAGCAACATTAGCATTTTGTTTGTAAGGCCAGCATTTTCTCCTCATATGTTTCACCTGTCACCGGTTCATTCTGACCACTGCAGACCGGGAACACCCACAAGAGCTGAGTTTTGGAGATGCTCTGACCTGGTCTAGCTGTTACAAAGTGGCCCTTGTCAAACACACTCAAACATTCCCATTCCTGTTTCTAACACATTAATGTAAGGATGTTTTGGATGTTCACTTGCTTCACTCAAAAGATTGTTGTTCACGTCACCTATCAGTGGTCATTGGTCATGATGTCATGCCTGATTTACCTCAGCCAATAAGGTTATGTTTTGGCTGGTGTTAGTCGTAATGTTAGCAAGATAAGTTCGAAAATGGTCTGATTGGGTGATAGTTTAAGAGTTCAGTCATGGGTCAAGGGAGAAAATATTAGTTTTTGGAGTGGACCTAAAACATCTGGATCTATTTTAAGTTGCACTGTTTTGCATTTTCTTCTGTAGCATCTAGGTTAAAGAGGTCACATCTATGTTTATGAACAGGCATTTACCCTTTAACTAGAAGATCCATGGTTCAGGGTTGGGACTCATCTTTGTCAATGCGAGACAGAGCTTTGGCAAATCTGTTTCTAGTTTAAAACGCCTTGTCTTTTGCCTGTGAAATAATAATTTACATCTATCATTATGAGAGACACATTGGGAAATCAAATCTGAGAAGTCAAACCGGAATGGGGAGGACCTGAAGTGTTTGCGGGGCTCAGGATTTCAAAGTATCATGACGACTGCCATGTGTTAGAAATTACTGCCGGTTAACGATCTTCTTCAAGAAAAACCTTCTGAAAAAATATGTCTGCAATTTATGAAATGTGTTCCAGGGCCCGGCTAAGTGGAAGCACATTTACAAAACTGAAAACACCAGCACTTCCTCTACACTGTAAAACTTAACGTGTTAACCCGAATCATTTAGAATCTAATTGTCCTTCCAAAATGTAAGTCTATACTTTTAAAATCCCAACTCTGCCCCTAGTGGATAGATTTGAGAGCAAATGAGCTCTGTGACTAAATGAACCTTTCCCAGTGTGTACCCCGCCTTATGCCCATAGTTGCTAGTATCCAGTCCCACAAGCCCTAACAAGAATAAGTCATTTTAAACTAGTAAATGTGAAGTATCTGTAAACAATAGTTCTTATAAAGTTAATTCATCTTCTTGACTGGTGACAGGAGCCTATCCCATCAACTATGGGCCTTAGGCGGGAAACATCCTGGATAGTGGGCTGCCGCTTAGTATTTTAAAGGCAATTTAGTAGGTTTTTTAAAAGTAAAGTTAGCTTGTTAGTTTTCCCAGTGTACTTTCTCTCTCCCCTCTTTGCCCCGCAGGAGTGTGTTTAAAGGCAGGTTACGTCCCATCTGGTGAGCAGGAGTCGTGTGACCTCCTCTAAGGCCATTTCCAGGTCTGACAGAGTGGGCCCGTGTGACCAGTGTTTGCTAATGGTTTGGAGTAAAGGAAGGGAGAGTGTGGCCCAGGGCAATGACAGCAGATAGCCCACGATAGAAACATACATTCACACAATAACAGCAGTTGTATCAGACAAGCTCTTTACTCAGCTTGGACTGTAAAGAACAAAACGCATAAACTCTGTTCTTGGATGCCAAAGCTGCCGTTTATCAAATGTTTATGTGATTTTTACATTTCGAAAGTGTAATGAAGATAAAACCCTGAGACGCATGTCCCAGATAAAGAAGCAGACGTCCCTCTCCTCTGCACCTCAGTCAATCAAACAACAGCATCTTCTCTTTGTCAAAGCACTAATAACATCAGGGCTGTATACAATGTGTCATAGACATTACTGTGTGCACTTCTGCTGCTACACACAGTCTGAGCCCAGGCCTAAGCGCTCTCGGTGCTACAGATGGATGCCACCACTCTCTCTGGAGCCATGCCAGCTCCAGCGAGTGAACAGCTTGGCTGGCACAGCGCTCTATGTCTCTGTGTGTTTGTGTGTATTGGTGTGAGTCTGTGTATGTATGTGTGTGTCTGTGTGTGTCTGTGTGTGTCTGTGTGTGTCTGTGTGTGTGTGTGTGCTACAGAAACAGTAGCGAACGGCCCAGCACAGATGGGTGGCCAAACTCCCGTCCCTGCACACACACACTAACACACACATATGCTGCAGAATAAAGACACAAACACAAGTGTCTTGGTTGGTCTTAAGTGTTGTGGACCTGGCACACTCCACAGTCACAGCTGCTGCCTCACGGCACACATCCACACTACATCTGTGCTTAGTTTACACTTCCTGTTTCAGCCATGGCACAGCCACACTTACCACCTACATGTCACCAGCATACCATCAGCATACCACACAAACATGAGCGTTATTCTATAGACTAAAACAGCTCACAAACTGATACAGCGATTCATGGCAGCGTGCCATTCAACTCTGTATCAGCCTGTTTCTCACACTGAGAGAAAACATCAAGGCATTCGTCTGGAAAGCCTCCAGTGTTGGCAACCTGCCAGCAGAGGCCTATAGATCAGCATGATCATAGAAGTGAGTTAAGACACATTGTTGTTTAATGATTTGACAATGAAATGAAGACATGAAAGCTCTGAATGGAACAATGAGACTAACACAACGTAATTACCACGCAGCTGTGTTCACTGAGAGGGGTTTCAGCTGAGGTCTGATGTTTCAGCTCCACTTCTGTGGGGATATGGCTATTTTAAAAAGGACACTCTTTCTGCATCAGACAAACTTTATATGGAGTGTAAGAGGCAGGTGGCCGACCGGCTGCCAGTCAGTCAATGAGCTTGTGCGGCTGGCAGCAGGTAGCTCGCCCCGGTGCAGAGGGGAGCATGGTGTCTGCCTCTGCCAACTGTGCACCGTGTGGCCGTGCCAACTCCGGCAGGCCTGTGGTGTGTGTGCCAGGACCATCTGGAAGAACAGCTCATACAGGGAACGAGTGCGGCTCAGAGGGCACCAACACACACAAACACACAAACACACACACAAACACACGCATACTCACACGCATGACTGCACAATGACAACAAGGACACACACTCACTGCATACATGCTGCAGATATGCATGCTTTATAAGACATGCACCACACACATATGGACAAAGCCGGACACTGACAGCTAACCATCTGCCCTTCACTTTTCTACTGTCCTTGTTTTAGGTGTTCAACTCTCAATCCAACGTCTTTATACTTTCTCCAACATGTATGATGTAATTGGACAGATTTTATTTCATTTCACTTTGTCCTGTAATCATTTGTGACATATTTGTTTTGTTTAGTCCTGGTTTTGTTTTGTTTAGCCCCGATTTGGCCCTAGTTTAGTCCTGGTTTGATCCTAGTTTAAATTTGCACAGATGCTAATTCTATACATAGCTAAACCCAAATGATCCCTGTTCAGACCTTGGTTTAGTCCTGATTTAGACCTGGATTAGTCCTAATTTAGACCTGGATTAGTCCTAATTTAGACCTGGTTTAGTCCTGATTTAGACCTGGTTTAGTCCTGATTTAGACCTGGATTAGTCCTAATTTAGACCTGGTTTAGTCCTGATTTAGGCCTGGTTTAGTCCTGATTTAGACCTGGTT
>JAVQKC010036194.1:0-24579 GCA_036025475.1 Philypnodon macrostomus
AGAGGTGATAAAAGTAATCTTACTCTTTCTAGATTTACAAGATTTTACTCAAGAAAGAGTACAGTTACTTCAAAATATTATTACTCAAGTAAAAGTCAAAGGTATTGTGCAGTAAAGATGTATTTAAAAAGTTACTCAAGTAAATGTAACTGAGTAAATGTGAATGAATAAATGTAACTGAGTACTACCCACCTCTGCAAAATACTAATATATCGCGTTAAACTTCATTGTAGAGTTAACCTTAAATATGAATTCATATATTACTGTGATATTTTGATGGAAACTATTCTGCAGAAAGAGATCCATTTTCAAAACTACTAAATGAGGAAACAAAGCCATATTAAGACATTTATAAAGAGCTCTATTATAGTTGACTTTCAACATGTTTTTATGCCCAGCTCCAATGGAAAAATGCTTTAAACAGTGTCAGATTTAAGACCAGGTCATTATTGCGATATATTGTCCCGCCCTTGTTCATGTGATTGGCCGAAGCAAAAGTCAGTTGTTCTTTTTCTCAAAGGCAAAAAAATATGTTTATGTTTGTGTTGATTCTTTTTCATCCGTTTGTTGAAACCCATCTGTCAGATTTCACACTTCAGATATAGCTGATATGCACTTTTTCTTCCTTGTTCAAACTCCTAAGTCCCTTTATAAGTCTCTGCAGTGACCAAAGTTCTGGTTGAGCAGATCAGAGCAGCCAGCGTGGACAGTCACAGCTCACCGCTCACTGTCCAAAAGAGGAGGCTGCCTGATCCACTGGTCCCCGGGGCACCTGCAGAGGCTGGAGGGGCGGTTGCTATGGGTGTGTTTGGAAGCCACTGGGTAAGCTTCAGTGCGCTCAGGTAAACATTAAAAAACAGACTGAGGAAAGAGAGGAGAGAGAATGCATTTAGTGGATTTTGAAGTCAAATACTGTAGATGAGTGTATAACAGATATATTCTTTGTCAGATAAAAGCCACAGACTATGAACTTGACTTTTTTATGAACAAGCATTATACACTTTTTCCACCATTTTACCTTTAACTTAAAATTAAGTTCGATATATAACGTATTTGTACCCACCGCCCAAAGACATGCATGTGTTTGTCCGTCTCTGTGTCAGCCCTGCAACTGTATCCCTTAGTTGCTGGCTCCAATCGCCGGCACCCCGTAATGGGAAAAGCCAAAACAGATGAATAAATGAGTTCAGGCTTTATTAGTAACTACAAAAACTAACTAACTCCCTCCAAATCAATGTAATATTTCACCCCATACATGTTTAGCATCACAGCCCATGAGACTTAAAGACTTTAATGGATGAAACGGTGTGACACTTACTTTGCACAAGAGGCTGCTGGGCTAATAGCAGTAGTTACCGTGGAAACAGAGCCACACAATGAAAGTGCACATATGTCCAGCGCACACACACAGAGGGAGCCGGGGCCTAAAATGTTGCTAATTAGCCAGACCTCGGCCGCTCTTTGACGGCCATTTTAAATCTCAGATCAGAGTCAACAGGGGGAGAGCAGGACTGTAACGTCTCTACAGTTCACTGTTTGTGTCTGGGACTAAATCATGGGACTCAATAATGTGTGTATTTTAATTGAGGAGAGATTTGATACTTGTCATGAAAGTCTAGGCCAGTGAGTGGTCCTTGGCTGCTTCCTATTGGTATCAGGAGTCCTTAGATACTGTTAGTGGGACTGGAATTGGACCTGGTTTAGTTTGATATGGTTTTGAACTGGTTTAGTGCTAATTCAGACCTTGGTTACTCTTCCTTTAGTGCTGATTTAGTGCCATTTAGTTTTTGTTTTGACATATGGGTTAGTCACGGATTAGTTTTTAATTGGCCTTGTTTAGACCCAGGCTCTTAGGTAAACTTAGTTAAGCCTGAGAACCACTGGTCTATGCTATGGTACAGTGGGTCCTTGCATATGAATTGCAGGGTTGACACAAACTTACAAACTGTGAGTTTTGGTTAATTATCTCATACATTCAGTCGCTGGCCACCGCATTAGGTACACTCGTAGGGAAGAGATTTTTTGGAATTTTCACAAACTGATGATCTCAGATTTCCTGTGACAGCTATATACAGGGTTTAAAGAGAACAGTCTCAAAAAGAGAAAAAAAATCCAGTGAGTGGCAATTCTGTGGGTGTAATTGCCAGATGTCAGAGGAGGGTTTGGGGATGTTAGCCCAGTGCCCACTTTATTAGGTTCAAAGTCTACCTCATGCTTTTCTGGTTTGAAGATTAAAACCAGCATGGCTACAATACCATTAAAACCCATAACAATGTGTTTGAATGGAGCCCACTCACATCTGGCTGCCTCACACATGGGTGCACACAGACACACACTTCCCCTTTTCTCCGAACACACCCTGGACCTGCTCCTCGATTTGGGGAAGTTACAGATTCTGCACTTGTTTTCAAGTTTCATTTTTAAAGTTGAACCAAACCCCGCCTACTCCCTGTTGACATGTGTGTGCAGAGGTGAGTAGAGTAGCCATAGACTGTATGTACTCAAGAGTATTGGTACAGGTCAAGTAAAAAGGAGTACAAATAGTCACATAAGAGCACTAACTGTATTATTTTTCTGTATTGATGAAAAAAAAAAGTAGTTATTCTGCCATTTCCAAACAATAAACTCAAAAATGGGCAAAAATATAAATTATATTGCTCGGGCAAAAGAAACACTGTATGCCAAAACTGTACTCCAGGATTGGTACTTAAATTACTGCCCAATTTGAAGTTAATGTATGATCACTCCATGAAGTGAACTTAATTCAAAAAGTCACCCAAGAAAATGTAACTGACTAACATATGGCTACCCACCTCTGTATGTGTGTGTGTCAGTCTGTGAAGCCCCGCCCACTTCCTGTTGGCGTGTGCGTGACCCCTCGGTGCCTGTGTGTGGTACGGTGGTCTGTGAGGGTGTGTCCCACTGCACACTGAAGCCACAACCAGGTGTCAAAACCCTCTGAACTACAAACATAAAAGAGATTTGGTTCAAAGAAGGCAACCATTACGCACATATCCTCCAGAAATCTGAGCGTGTTTGGATTTCGATTTTTTTCCTTTAAAGGCATAATGTCATTTTCTGTGGTGGATGGTAGTCTCGATGGAGTTGGCAGATCATTTTATCTCCTAATCAGTTAGTCCAACCGACTCATACTGCCTTTGTAATTTTGAGCAAGACACCCATATTGCCCATGTACCCATTGTGCAAGTGTTTGTTGTGGTGGGCGATGATGGTGTAAATGTGGTATGGCTGCCACCCTCTTGACAGCCAGCCCCAGGGCAACTGTGGCTTCAAAGTTGTTGAACTATTGATTCTTGTTTTCTTACGTGTAAAGACAGAAATCCAGTTAGACGCCTTAATCTTGCTTTGGACATTCTCAAACTCCACGGCTTCAGCTCAGTCCAAGCGTCTAATTGATGGCAAATGGCTCTACAGCAGTTTCCCCTGGCACATACATACACGTCACTCTGCATATTCACTTTATATACACACACATGCACTTTTCCTGTGGTTTCAGAGTGGCTCGTTTGGCAAAGGAAGCCCGCTCTCCCTCCAGACAGACCAACCCCTAACCCACGGTGGACCCACATAGTAGTCTACCATGTAATATTTAGCCCTTGGTCTCGAATACTCCGGGCCAGTTAAGTGGTTCGGTCATGCTCCTGAGACAAGACAAGGATTCTTAGCTGTTAGCATTTACTTGGGTGACCTCCAGAATTTAAGCGGCCTGGTTTTGCCCAACTACGGCAGCTCTTGTGAGGGGAATGGGGAAGGAGAGGATCGGGATGAGGCTGGCTGGCTGGCTGGCTGGCTGGCTCACATATGGAAGCCGTTTAACTGTTATTATTAATAAGGGGAAAAAAATCAAACTAATAACACATGTGAGGGGCTGCCAAGACGTGGAGACAGAGTGAAAACACCATGTGGACACACAGACAAACGGACATATATTATACTTATATTATTACTGGATTATTAATGTTCTCTAATATAGTGCTGGCAATGCTTTCTGTGTGTTCTGCAGTGCATATGATGTTTTGGTCTAAATCTCCAGTTGGTCTGCCTAGGACCCAGAGTTTTTCTTGATTATTTTATTGCAACCTATACAATACTTTTTTTTTACAGAACCAATGTTACTTTCTGATGTATTTCACTACAACCTTTATTGCACATGACACTTTTCTCAAATCCAATTCACACTGATATAGAATTAAAACAACGGTTAGCTTTCACATAAAACTAACATTGAACCATAAGATCACTACTGACCAGAATAGTGTATAGTTTTTATTCGCTAACTCTTCCACAATTTATTGAGTTCTTGTTTAATCATTTTAATTTAGCAGTGTTTTTTACGCCACTTCACTCTTTTTCACTTCATTTACAGAACTGTTCTGGTGGTACACTTCCTCTTTATACTCTATGCCATATGTCGACCTATGGCTTCCCTGACCAGCACATAAAACACAAGAAATAAACACATTCAAACAGAGGCAGTGGTTGAAGTGTCGTGCCCAAGGACTTCGCAACGGCACTATTTAGAACAGGAACTGAACTTCAACAATCTGAGTTGCCCATCAATATACTATACACATTGCTATACTTGCTTTTTACCTCATCATAGAGTCTCTTTTTCATTGACCGCTTCCTTGACTTGAGCAGAACTCCTCCCTGACAGACCTCTTTAGGAAGCTGCAGATTTACTGTGAGCGTTTGTGTCCGATGATGTATTGTGTCATGATAAAAAGCAGTCCTGGGCCTTTTATGAGCTTTAGTCTATACCCATGTGAATCCAAAGAAACAGTAGATGAGCAAATATACCATAGAGCTAGAGGGGGAGCGGTTTTCAAAAACTCAAAGAAAAAACATCTGGAAAACAGCAGAAACTCTAGAACAGGTCCCTTTTATACAACGTGAAAAAACTCCAAAATAAAGGGGTTCCAAAGTAATGGTGTATTTTGAAGTTCTTTTTTATGGCGTTGGCGTTCTGAAGCAGTCTTTCCCCTGGTTTTTAATGGTCAGTCTGGGCTCGGCGAGAAGCTTGGTGCAGTCATTTCAAAACCTCAGCCTCAGATCGGTGACTTTATGTTATAGCGGAAACATTACATTATATACTGGAGCTGAGCGTGATTAAAGAGGTTTACGAAGGTGTCCCACGCCACATACAGGACCACGTCAGGGTTTTCTTCATGACTTTGGCAAAAAAAGAGAATTTCTCAAAATAGTGTCTAAAAAAGTCTCTAATATCTGTGTCAGTAACTAACAGATCTACATTGAAACTGAAAATAACTTTTTTACAAAATACCCCAAAAATCTAGAGTTTGTATAGTATAATTTGTTTTTGACGACTCCAAAAAGACCATACAACTAAATCAATATGAAACACATTTTGAACACTGAATAGGATTTCATTATCAGTTTTGTTTTTTAAGCCATACACAATTGCTTTTAGTATCCAGTCTTATACAATTGTGTTCACTCTTGTATGCCACAAAACAATCCAAATAAAAACAATGAAAAAGACCGAACTGTTGTGCTTCAATAACTTTTGAGAGAATGGATAAATGTTTTGAGCAGCGCTTTTTTCTCTCACCAACTGTGCCAAACATAATGGTAGAAACTGTACAAAGATTCCGATTTTCAGCAAACTCAGTGTTGTTTGAAGCCCTTGTTTGTGAAGTGATAACAAATGTCCCAAAAACGAGTCAGACGCAGCAGAAAAACAGAAGAGAGGAGGAGTCAAAGTGAAAGTGCTGAAGCCTTGAGTTGAATTATTTGTAATCCAGCGTAACATTAGGAGCTTTAGGAGGCTTTGGTCAGGACTGCCCCGTATCCAGATCTGTTTACCTCTTTAAAAGGCACTATTGGACTGAGTTATATTTGGCCACTCCCTGATTACACTACAGGGCACAGAGGGCAACCAGGGTCCTATACTCCAAAAAACCAAAGTTGCAAAGAACTGTGATATTTTTGCTTTATTCATTTATGTAAGTATATTTTTGGCCAAAGTGTGCCATATGAAGCCATTTCCCAACACCAGTTGTCTTTTACTTACAATATATTTTTATTTTAAATTATGAGTCTTATGCATGTTTTTTGGTGTGTTTTTTTTAGACAGGTAATAGAACATCCAGGGGTCAACTCAGTTTCCAGTTGTAGCCCACTGTCATTGAATCATTGTACAAGGCTCCTAACACACCTACCATTAGTGGGTGTGACACTGGTGTATGGTTATGTGTTAGATGATTGTGGTGGTGGTCATGGTGGTGTGGCTGCCACATCTCTGTAACTCTGCCCCAGGGCACCTGTGGCTACAGAGGCATCCAACCACCAATACATGACTGTGAGTAACCGACTAATGGACTAAAGTGCTTGGAGGGGTAATCTGTCATTTTCCGTAAAGTAGGTAATTATTATTTTTACTTTAGTCCCTCCCCTGGCCTCTACAGCAACATCAAATCAGACTGGATCAGCATTTTTTCTTTAGGAAGCGTACTGACTACACCTTTAACACTATATTTCTATAGACTATCATTTGTGTGTTCTCTTCTCCATCTTACCTTCTGTCTGGACCAGAGACTTATTGAAGTGAAGATGAAACACGACTGAACAGCTGTTATCACAAAACATCTACCTTTCTGAGGCGGGATGATTTAGCACCACCTCACCTGCTCCACGCTACACCGTCCCACTAAAAAGGGGGTCGCCCCGTGGAGGGGATTGTATATGACTCTGGGGCATATTTGAGTGAAGGCTTGGTTACAATCTCACGAACCAGATACATCACTGTCACTCACCACAAAAACCAGACTTCTTTCCCAGCTCCTTTATCACTTGATCTGCCTCCTCCCCACCTCGGACATATTATTCTGAAGTCGTAAAAAATTTAGCTTGGCACTTCTCCAGCTATTTTTTTTTTTCATCGTCAGAAATCTGTGCACCATACCCCGATGGAGCACACTGTAAATTTGGGTTCGATGACGGGACTGTGGGCTTAAAATAGAGCGTCCCAGGAACAGCAGCTGCCGGTCTCATAAGGAAAAGGCCTCATACAATTACTTTCAGTCTGCTATTTACATCTGTTGCCCAATTAAAGCGGCTACCATGAGAAGTTTGTCATAGACGGATTTCTATTCGGCTGTATGGTTGTACGGCTCTGCACAGTTCAACAAGAAACATAATTTAGACTTTTACTGAAAAAATGCACTAATTTTATAAAAAGATTTACGGAGACGCATGTGGTAGAGTGTGGGTTCTCTTATTGTGTTGTGTTGAGTGATGCCTCGGTGTCAGCCCTGCGACTAACAGGCCATTGTCATAGGAAGAAAGGCTTCAGATGCCTACACTCAAATAAGAAGAAGTGGAAGAATGAAACCTCCTTTAAACTAAGATAAGTTCCCAGCACTCTGTTTGGAACCGCATGTGCAGTCAAATCTATAAAGCTGTAAGAACCCATAAGAACTCTGCTTTCATAGAGCAATGGTGATGACCTCTACTGTACATTTAAAAACACAAGTCCAGTACTCAAACACAAAGAACTTATATGGATCTGAATTCAGTGAGCTTGAACAGCAGAGGGGCAGCTGAGTGTGACCAGCCTGTATCTGTCCACACTGTCTCCAGGGGAACGGGGATATAGGAATGTACTATGGGCAATACACTATTCTCTGGTAAAGATGGTAAAGAAAAATGCATTATCCTCATGTCTGGCTTAGTCCAACTTATAGTTTACCTTGTGTTACTATAGGGAGAAAGACAATATCACCTACACCTGATGCCAAAAGTTGGACTAGAAACAGAGGTCTAGTTCAGGATAAATGATCAATCCATTGAATCACAAAGCCCATATACCTTTGGCCCTGCATAACAAAGAATGTGCAGAGTTCAGACGGTGTTTGAATCCACACCTGTAATTAATCTCTTTTTTGATCTTTTTGAGTTGTTTTGCTAAGGGTTAATCTGTTTACCCACAAACACTGTGCATACAGTGTACAATGGTAGCCATCATAATCATATTTGTTCCATTATTTAAAACATATGACTGTAAAAAGTATATTTGCTGACAGAATTCTTAAAATTCCTGGTTCCAGATGATTTTAAATTTGTTTTTGTTTTTTTGCCTATTACAGAAACTTGTTTAAATGTCCCCAACATTCAGCATTCAAGTCAGTGTAGGCTGTAATGTGCTAATGTCTAATGTGAGCTGTTCAAAACGTAACCTTGTTCTCAGCAGTAGTAACATCTTTTACCACGGACTGTCGGAACAATGGAACTTACACTTTTCCTGGTTGTAAGAAGTCGGAAACTTGATACCACCTGCCTCCCCGTTGCCCTTTCTCTCCCTCCCTCCTTTTTCCCCCGAAGGCCAGCCCACTGTCTGCCCCTGGGCTGTTTATCTTCGGGGAGGGGGGAGGGGGGGGGCACAGTTTGTTTCGGTCGTCAACAATGGACCTCAGTCAGCGCTGACGGATTACTCCAACATATGGTACCCACCTGTCTCACTCTACCCGCCGCAGTATCGTCGGTGGATGTTTAGATTTCTGTTTTTTTTTTCTTCTTTCTGCACGGCTTCAGCTTCTTTCTCTGGTCTCACCCAAACATCGTGCCGGGCGGATTAGAGGCCAGATTTATCACACACATAGAGCTGTTTGTTTTAGCAACCTGAGACTTAGACACACACACGCACAAAAACACACACACGCCTACACAAAATTATCTGAAGAGGCCCGGTCTGGTTCATGTTTTATGTTATGCTGGCCTGTCTCAGTCAATGTGATAGACGCAGAAGAATTTGCTTAAACAAACTGGACACAGTGATTATTCTAATGACCATCCAGTTGCTTGAACATGCCATATGTTACTATCATGAGGAGAATATTGAAACAACTACTAGTATCAGTAAAGAGCTTAGTTACTATGTAAGCTTATGGTCAAAGTTGTTGGTTACATCCAAGGCTTTTTAAATAATTATTGGATTATTGGACAGAATATATTGGCAATACATTGGCAAAATATACACTGACAGTCCATTCTTAATTGTTTTACGGTTTTCCAACTGCATGCAGAGGTAGTCTGTTTGACCATCTGGACATCTAAGTAATAAAAAGAAAAATAGTATTAGGATTGCTCGATAATCTAATGAAACTTCACTTTGATAAAATGTCTTAGTATCTTGTGCATCTTGCCAATTGTTTTAGTTTCACTTGAAGGGAGGGAAAGTTTCAGGTTAGCCACCTTTAAAATCTAATCCTCTATTCCTCTATACATCTTTGTCAACAAGTGCCTGACTACAACCCTATATTAGACCAAAAAATGCATGTTATTAAAAGACTGGGTCAGAGGCGATGATTTACAGAGGGCCGTGATGACAAGTCTGAAGACCTGACCAAACTACACACACACACGTACACACACACACACACACACACAGCGGCCTCCATCTGAGCGCTGACCTGCTCACCCTCCCTTCCCTTTCCTCCTTTGCTACCTCCTACTCCCTCACCTCCTCCTCTCCTCGCTCTAAAAAAACCTGTCTGACACCCGGGAGAGTCCCTGTGTGTGTGTGTGTGTGTGTGTGTGTGTGTGTGTGTGTGCGTCCACGAAGGCCAGCACAAAGGCTCTGTTGTTGGGGCCTCCCGAATATTTTTCTTTAAAGGTGCAGTGTGTGTGTGTGTGTGTGTGTGTGTGTGTGTGCGCGCTCCCCTCAAGAATGCCACCGGGGGGAGCGGAGAGCCAGAAGTGCAAGGGTTTGAGGAAGAGGTGGTGAAGGGGGGTAGAAGAAGAAGAATGGTTATACAGGTCGCTCAGAGAGAAGCGAATGGAGTGTGATGAGTGAGAATGAAAGAGAGGGAGCAGGGAGGACAACTGGTTCTTGACTTAAGGAGATCGGGCAGATGGAAGGAGACGGTTGACAAAATTGTTTTGAAAATACAAAATAAAAAGTCAATTCTTCTGTTAGTTTCAAATGATGGAACTACTTGGAAGGTGTCAACAAATTGCCCCAGTGTCTGTGTCTTTGAAGCCCACCTAAAGCCCATAGCGGCTGGGATGGATGACCCCAAACACCCATGTCCATCAAAGAAGTCAAGGCAACTTCCAGCTCTAAAATTCTAAGTTCCTCAGGATTAGTGACTCGAGTGAGTGGAGTAAGGCATAAGAATCGAAAAAGGTTGTCAATTTACTCAATGTGTCCTTGGGCAACACACTGTTGTATGAATGTGGGAATTAATATTTATTTGATGTACCCATTCACTTTCTGTAAGCAGCCATAGCCAGTGCTGGATTAGACACTTTCCCAGGAGGATATTGAATCAGTGTTGACAAGCCATGTACGCCAACAGCCAATGTCCCATAGGGGTCATAAATATGGGGGCGCTATAGAGGCATTCTTTATTTGACCTCTGTAATGTGCGTATGTACATTAAGTATACAATTGCCCGGATCATTGTGCCAAAATTCATGCGATTTTGTTTATGTTCAGCAGGATTATTGGCTCAATCATTAATTCATGATATGTACCTGTGTGCAACAGTTGAAAAAGATCCAGCAAAGACTTTTTGAGTTATTGTGTTCACAGTTTTTCCCCGTAATTAATTAATTACTTAATTAATATTCATCATAGAAGTACCCAAATCGTTATGGCATGTACCTGTGAGCAAATGTTGAAACTGATCCGGCAATTCATTTTTGAGTTGAGTTCACAGCTGTGATCTGCGGGCGCGGACCAACCTGATTCCATAATATCGTTGTTTCGCCGATATAATGACATTGTTTTAACCCAACATCATATTTAGGGTATGCATGTGTATTCATTGAAACTAAGAAGCAAGAACAATATTAATGATTCCTCATTCATACATACATACAAGAACTATTTTTTATTCAAACCCAAAGGGCCACAAAGTGCTCATGTTTAGTTAGTTTCTTTTCACACTTATAGCTCCAGACAGACACACACTGTTGAAGCGAAGGCAAAACAGCGGAGACAGGCATCACCTTTACTCGGGCGTAGCGTTTATGAAAGCCATAAATGGCTCTTTAATATAGTGGTAATCAGGGTGGTAATTTGGGTGGAATTGTCCCTTATTGTTGCCAGACATGCCTTTTTGGCCCAACACACACGCACGCACCACGCTCCTTGGGGCAGACGAGGCGTTTGAGGCCTAATTCACACCACATGCCAACGAACTGGGCGGCTTCAACGACTGAGGTCAAAACGTCAAACAGGAGGAGGAGGGTCCCCCAGATTTTTGTACAAATGTTAAAAATGCACAAGTGTGAATGTGTGTGTGTTTTAATTGCGGTGAGTAGCCAGTGATACACATGGTTTTCATCAGGGCTGCACACAGAGCTGCTCTTTCTGTCTGTCCCACCGGTTTTTACTTTTACAATTAGACATAACTTATAATGTGTCTAAACCTCTAATATGGTAATGCATAAAAGATAAATACTGGAGCTTTTCAGACTGTTGAGAAGCCAAAGGAGGCAAAACGGCGGCCAACCACATTTAGAATGACCTTTTATACTTATGTTAAAAAAATATCCTAGTGATTTTCATTGGAGAGGTCAAAGTGTTAGGGCCAAATCAGATCCATATCAAGGCTCACTTTCACTTGTAGTACTAAATCACACATGTAGATAGTGGTTTAATATATGTGAGCATCAGGTTTTCAGTAAGTCCAATACAGAAACATCACAAACTCATTTATTGAGAGCTTGATATACCGTATTTGGGCTATAGGAACTCAAACTGTACGTAAATGCACGCTATGGGTTGGTTTCATGTTCTAGAATGTGATGATGTCATACCCTCAGATGGGGGGCAGAGGCCAGAATTCTGGATGAACTGTATGGGGTTTTTATAAGAAATATCCCTCCAGAAAAAACACCAATGCTGAATCTGATCATTTTTATTAGTGACATGGTCCATTACCTCCTGTATCTGTCCAACCACACACAAACTCTACAGATTAACAACAGTCGTTTTCCTGCCCCCATCTCCCATTAAAACGTATAGGGCTATAGAATGTTGTGATGTCACCTGCAACCCAGCAATAGAGATTGCTGCCTTTTGTTTAATAGATGAAGCATATTGAAAATGACAAACCAATAAATGTGGTTTTATGTGGATCACTGTATATTATTGGTTAACAAAGGGATTACCATTATCATAATCTTGGCCAAAAAACAATAATAATGCATCGGTCATTTCCCAACACTCAAAGACGCTTTACAATTACATTATTCATTCACTCTTCAGTCATACCCGGTGGTGGTAAGCTACTTGTGTAGCCACAGCTGCCCTGGGGCACACTGACAGAGGCGTGGATCCACCAAACACCAATCACAAACAACATTCAATCATAGGCAATGTGGGTTAAGTGTCTTGCCCAGGGACACAACAACAGTATATGCTTGGGCAGGGATTCCAACTGTTGACCCTCTGGTTGCAGGGTGAACACCTACCCAGATGTGCCCTTGCTGTGATACAGTGTCATGATTGTGACTTACGATGAAGCTCTGACTATAAAGACAGTTATTTTTTCATTATTTATTATTTATTCTGCTTCCTTTACTATCCTGTTTACATTGACCACCATTTCCACCATTCAACACCATTTGTTTAGTATGGTAATATTAAACTATACTACTATCACAATATACTATTAGATCATTAACCAGTTTCCTTAAATGCACAAAATGGCTTTTACGTTAAATGTGAATAATTATGGCATGAAGCAATTTGGTTTCACAGCACTTGAAAAAGCATTTATTTGGCTGGTGTCGCATGGTTGAGCAAGAACTTCCATTCTCGGTGTTGTGCGGTTAATTTGGGCACACACACATACAGACATATACACACACACACACAAACGCACACTGGGCACTTTCATATATCAATATTTACCAAAGAACTTTTCCTCTTTGAGTCACAGGAAGCAAATCTGTATCCTGCTGTCTCCCCCGTGTCATGTGACCACACTTACTGTAAACGCAGGCTTTGTGTTCAGGCCATTTTTTTTCCTCTTTTGTTTGTTTTCGGAAGAATTTAGTTATCTTTATAAAAATGCCATGGCCCCAGGGAGGTGTAAAAAATAAACATGATGGTTGTCTTTTCTCTTCTTGGTTGTTCCTTTAGACGAGTCCACGGTGAATTATCTGCCTCCATCTTCTACTCTCACACCAACTCATTTCATATCCTCTTTCTCTACATTCATAAATCCCCTCTTTGGTCTTCCTCTAGGCCTCCTTTCTGACAGCTCCCTCAGCCTCATCCATCTATTTTCACTGTCCTTCCTCTGAACAGTTCTCAATTTCAAGATATAATAACGCACGTAGATTTAAATGTGGTGAAAAATATATATATATATTTTTTAATGTGAATGTAAAATGGACCTTTCCAATGTCATTCATCATTTTTACTTAAATATATCCTTGATTTTTCCTCCAGATTTACCAAAATAAAGCTGTATTTAGCTGTAATAGAACATTAATAAATATGTTATTAACATCAGACTCCATTGAATCAGCAGTTTCTAGAATTCTTACAGAAATGACTGTAAAACATTTAGACAGTACTCACATGTACTTAAGTAAACTACCGTCTAAGTTCTAGTTACTTTCTGACTTGATAAAGGGAGCTGTTCAGTGTTTTTGTTGGAGGTGTGGATTCTGAGAAACGAGAGAAGAGCAGGGGAAAAAAGGATAAAAAATGTTGGTGGGCGGTGGGTCTGAGTCGTACGATGAATCGACTCCACTCCAGGGCAGGAGTATTTCAATGGAGCTGGAGAGTGGTGTCACTGGTTTGAATGGGCAGATCTGGAGGGCACAGGGGGGTACAAGGGTGGAGGTAAAGGGAGGGGGTGAAGAGGTGGGCGGTGGTTAGTCATATCTCTTCAGGAGACACACACTAAAGGCTTACATTAGACTAACACACACTGTAAAATAGACACACAAGTCAAGTGGGGCCCTTATTACTTATTGTGTTTTTGTGTGTTTTATCTTAATTTGCTTTTCATTGCTAAGATGTTGTAAAGCGCTATGCAAATAAAATTTGATTGATTGATTGATTATTCTACAATTCTTGTTTCTGAGGCCATTTTGAAAATAGTCTTGTATATTTCATTATTTATATGTTCATTAAGTCTGTCCTAGTCCAAGCTCTAGACCTGATCCTGAAGCACCCTGGTCACCCATCTTGGGGACCAAGGGACCTAAAGTGTATTCTCAAGATATTCAATTTACACACATACATTCATGGTAATAACACATTTCAGTAAATTCAAAAGTCCAATAAACATGCTAATTGTTTGTGAGCTGAAAATATGATAACCTTATCAATGTGTCTGCTAAGTCTAAACCATTTCTGCTTACTAATCTAATGTATTTGTGTGTTTTAGGCCCTGCAGGCAGCCCGACAGTTCCTCCTGCAGCAGGCCTCTGGACTCAACTCCCCGGGCAGCACCGAGATCAAGCAGAGCCCCGTCCAGGTCAGTCCCACACTCAGCAACAGTCTGTGTGTCATTAAAGAGGCTCTATGATGCTTTTCTGAACTTTCTACTGTTATGTCCTCATCAAAAACACCTGGAGTTTTAATGTGTTTCATTTACATGTGTAAGTAATCCTCTCTATGCTGAAGCACTGACCTTCTCAGCAGCTAAAAAAAACCATTGTGTTCATATTTTCTCTGTAAATAGGTGAAGAGATTCCATTTTCCTAATATTTTTTGCATTGGCTTTAGTGGAGTGGGGTTGGCCAGCAGGGGGAAATAGGGCCCTAAAAGGGTTTCTGTAGCACTTGTATACTTAACGTATCATCTATCTATTTGTATGTATATTTTTTCCATAACCATAATCCTTTTAGATGACATGAGTTATTACATAATTAAACCCAATTACTATTACTACTACCATAATTACTATTTTATTACCTGTTTATTATCACACTATTACCATATTTCATCAATGCTGTGAAGTTAAGTGCAATCAATGTTTTTTTTTTTTTATCAAAATATGAAATGCAAATTAGTAAGTTTTCAAAATGATTCAAAAAGCTTGAAAAAGGCCCCTTTAACTTTAACTCCCTGCCTCCACCAACCTGCCACGTCCACCAGCCCAACCCCAGTGTGATATACTGTACTCTATACGTGCATACTTTCCCCTGTTGTGTGTGTGCGATTGTGTGTGTGTGTGTGTGTGTGTGTGTGTGTGTGTGTGTGTGTGTGAATGAGGCCTTTGTAGTGATCGGCCAGTGTTTTGAGAGCTGGATTCCACAGTGAGCAGAGACTGTGGCAAAGTCAAGTTTAGGCCCCACTAAAGGAAGATCTCTCATACACTTCGTTTAAGTTGTAATTAATGTTACACCTGGGATCATGCTCTTGTTTTTAAAAAATTAAGTGACGTGCCAAGAGCTTTTAGCAGAGCGTATATAGATTAGTTAAAACAGACTTATTTAATCATAATTCAGATTGGTTTCAGAGGTGGTAGAGTAGCCAATAATGTTACTCAATACTACTCATTTCTTTAAAATAATGTTACTCAAGTAAGAGTACCGTTACTTCAAAATAATGTTACTCAAGTAAGAGTACCGTTACTTTAAAATAATGTTACTCAAGTAAAAGTAAAAAAGTACTCATTCACATAATTACTGGAGTAAGAGTAGAAAGGTACTGTTTAAAAAACTACTCAAGTCCTGAGTAACTGTTTGAGCGTAATGTCAGATTATCTTTTGTGGTAATCGGCAAAAAAATACAAAGATAATAAACAGATTTTGATATTTTCAAAAGATAAATTAAAAACGTAAATATTTTCAAAAATGAAGTCACAAGGAACAGAATTTCCACATCATCACATTTTTTACATAAAGCTGTTCTTACATGACACACAGAGGGGGTAAAAGTACTCTTACTCTTTCTAGATTTACAAGATTTTACTCGAGTTTACTTCAAAAGCAGAATGCTTAGTAAACAGATTTTTACTTTGACAATATTTAGCTCTTTCTGCTACTTTAGGGTATGGTTCTCAAGCTGTGGTACAAGTACTGCACTTGGATACTAGGCTCTTCTACACTGATTCAGTTTTGACAAGCTGCCTAAATTATTAATTTGGCATATCAATATCAAAGTAGGTATATTTTTCATCATATATGTTATTAAACTGTATTGAAAATATACACCCAGAATATGGTTATATTATTAATATATATATATATATATTTTATTATTACTACAGGAAAAAGCAAATATCCAGAAAATATGTATCAAATAAACAATCTTCCAGTAATTTCAATGGGCAGAAGTCAATTGAGTTGGACTTTATTATATGAACAAAATAACTAATTGCAATATGCCAAACTTGTCCTTGGGCTTGAAATTACTAAATAAACTCATAAAAGATGTTGTGTTTCTGTGACCTGACCTGAGTTTACTAAATAGCAATTCAAAAAGTTGATTTATGGAGGTTACATATTTTTGGAATGTTTTTGAAAGTGGTTTAAATGCGTCGGAATGAAAACAGGAACTGAAGTCTGCAAAAGCATTCAGTGGAATTAACCTACGACAATAGACTCTAAATGAGGTTACACTGAAAATATGCTTCATTAACACAGGCCAACTAGCCAAATGCAGTTAGATTTTAGACATTTAACTAATGAAGCCTGACTTTACCCAGCTATGGCCAAAATGTCCAACTCATTTAGAACTTAAAGAGTTCAGAGTAAACCCTGAAGCAAAATAAACCCCCTTCAGGTTAAACACTGGTAATGCAGTTACATTTTTCTATTGGTCAAAAAAATGTCATGGTACATGTCTATGTCAAAAGGGCTGGTGCAATGTGGATCGGGCAGTGGTCGAAGGCCGGAGGCCCCTGCTTAGACTGCTGCCTCCGCGACCCGGTTTCGGACAAGCGGAAGAAAATGGATGGATGGATGTCTATGTCACAGGCCCTCAGGCTCTGATAGGCCCTTGTCTCATTTCGACACACACCTATAGTGAATCAGGAGCTTGATTCACCCCAAACCTTCGGCCCTCTGTCTCCACCAGGCACTGCCCATTTGTGGAGACTGTGGGTTTGCTATGGATCTGACCCAGGTGTTTAGTTCCACTGACTCATAGTCAAACACATATATATACATAATCACTGACAAAAAATATAACTCTTCATTTAAACACAAATTGTACACAATGTATTTCATTGAAATACAAAAAATACTTAAGAGATCTTGCATCACAACCAAAAATATACAAACCTAATTTTGTCATGTACAAAAAAATAAATGCGCTGTTGACTATTTGGCCAGTGAACAGATCATGTTCATGTGAAACCCTGATTGACACGCATGTTGTTTTGGTCAGGTTTTGCTGCTAATATAATGAAAGTGCATATATCAGTGCTGGCTATGTGTTCCCACAATGCAAACAGGAGGATGCATAGTGGAACAGACAAATATAGATATTTCTGATGACAAATTTGTCCTTTTTAATGTCTTTTCTATATTTACCATTGCCACCTCTGATCTTCTTCATGTCAGTCCTGTATGAACCGTTGTGTTGTTGGTCACTGTTTGGCCTGGTATCTGTTCTCAGGCCTCCTCTGTACATGTGTGTGAGCTGACAGCTGTGCTTACAAACACATTTACATCAGTCTGTTTGCGTCGGGAAGCACGTCAGCAAGTCAGACAATGCTGAGACTATAATTAGGACGTCTACCCTGAGTTTATACTTCATCATGGGAGATAATTTAACTATTGGGTCCACCATGCATTTGAGTGGTCTAGCAACTGATTGACCATAAACAAAAATAATGCCATTAAAGGCTTGTATGCCCAGCTAATCGACTCATTGAAAATTCAGAATATCTTGGCCACTGTAACTGACTTTTAGAATTGAAACCATGTGAAACATTAAATGAATGACTTCCTCTTAATTGGATTTCATCATATACAGTTTTAGACAGGAATTCTGTTTTTTTCATCCTTGTACCATCATTGAGTGAGTAGAATTTGTTTACAAGCTGTCTGACTCCTCCAGTCCTCATATGCATTTTTGAGTGAGACATTTTCCACGGTCATTTCACTGGGATGACATTAAAACGCCTGTACTACGGTGACACTGTGGCTCACGTCAGGCACAAAATGGCTGTTCCTTCTTCCTCAGGTTTTAGTTCCTGCTGGGCTCCTCTCACAAATGCAAATGAACCCGGGCCAATAATGAGATCTTTAGGAGCTCGATAATTAGATTTTTCCCCTTTTCTCGGAGGCAGACAAGACTTTTTCATTTTTTTTTTTTACTTTCTGTGGAGAAGCTGCTGTCAAGCCAACTCCCCCACCACCCCATTACCCCCCAATACCATACCCTTTTTATATGTTTCTTTTCTTTCACTACAGTAGAGCCGCAGTTGAAATAGTTGAGATTAGATCGCCTCTTTTGATTGGTTGTTCAGAAGAAAAGCGGTTGGTGTGTGATGGTATCTTTGTCATTGTGTGTGACTATGACTGTCATGTGTCATATTCAATAGAACTATAGCTATGTTCAATAATAAGAAATGTGCTAGCAAAATGTTAGCATGTCCAGCCAGACCCAGTCACTTTCCTTATAAATGGAAGTGGGTCAGAAATCCTCAGTCAAATCCATCTTACCTGACCAATCACAACTGTTCATACAAAGTATTATTTCTCTGATTGGTGGATGGCATGTTATTCAATTGCACTATGGTCCAGAGTTTGAATTGTCCTTTGTTGATATGTCAGTCCACTTGAGAGGTAGTTTTATCTAGAAATCCAACTTCCATTAACATTGACCACCCAAATTGTATAGAGGAAAAAGATTCACGTATATGCATCAAAATATGTGCTAAAAGTATTTAATTAATATAAATAATGATGTGATGAAAAAGGTGTTTCAGGATGACATTTTTATAACAATGCTACTTAATTAAAATGATTGATAATGGGGACAGTTCAGATGTCACCACCGTAGAAATTGCAATTCTGAGTTGATTTATGAGATAATTTGCTAAGATCTGGGTGCTACATGAGCTGATGTGGAGATCAGTGGAAATGTTGAGTATGCACTACCATGGCAATGTTTTATGGTTAACAGTTGTATTTGTATCAAAAACAGTTGTATAATGGCCCTTTTCCACTAGCGCTACTCGACTCGACTCGACTTGACGCTTCTTGAACATTTCCACTAGGCAACCGTCACCAGCACCAGGTCCTTTATTAATATTTTTCGACCCAAGTTCCAAGCAAGGGCTTTACTGACTGCCCAAGACATTACTTCTATTCTGTAGTGAAGCTTAGCCATTGAGAACAAACACGGATCCCCTTTAAATAATGAACACATCAAAATATTCAGATCAAATCAACTCAAAAGATAAGCTTTATGTTCCTTTAACCCATCCTTAAATGCTCCTGGACACCCATGGACCATCAAGATTATGAGCCAGGATCCTGGTCAGCTAATATCCAATTTCCATTTTGTATTTTCATCTCTTTGTCTGTGTAAGCAAGAAACACCAGAATGGAAAAACAAAGTGCCATTAATTCCAAGGTAAAAAATGTGCGGCCCAAAAGCCAAATCCTCCCTTTCCTCTTGAATGTATGAATGTGACTCAGGAGCAAGAGGAGTCAAAGCATGTTGGCAAATAAACGGCCAATTGGCGGATTACACAATTGTGGCACGTGCCTCTGTGACCCTTCTGTTCAATGGTTTGGCACATTTCTGGCAGACTCGTGTGGAGCCTCTTGGCACTTCCCTGCCTGGCACACATACCACACGTGCACACTTACCACACATGCACACTTACCACACATCCACACTTACCACACGTGCACACATACCACACGTGCACACTTACCACACATGCACACTTACCACACGTGCACACTTACCACAAGTGCACACATATTACACGTGCACACTTACCACACGTGCATACATACCACACAAGCACACATACCACACATACGCACGTGCACACTTAACACACGTGCACACATACCACATGTGCACTTATACCACACATGCACACATACCACACATGCACACATACCACACGTGCATACATACCACACGTGCATACATACCACACATGCACACATACCACACGTACACACATGCACATTTACCACACGTGCACACTTGACACACGTACACACGTGCACACATACCACACGTACACACATACCACACATGCACACTTACCATACATGCACACATACCACACGTGCACAGATTATGGTGCGTGTTCTTGGCTGCCTCCCACATGTATGTAATTGAATAGCAGCGTGTCCTGTTTTCATGTATTATTGAGGGGCTTGGTTAATTAGTAAAAAATGAAAAGGCTCATTAGAGATATGTTAATTAGCTTGGCTCAGTGCTCTCTGGAGAGGCACCAGAAATCACACTGACGGAGGAATCTGAGTCATGGTATTCGGAAAGCTTTTGAGACCATATTTGTACATAAATATGGCGCTTTCCATCGATTGATGCCAAAATATTGATCGTATGAGAATCTCTCAAACATCAAAAGGAATCTTGAGCCCAATCATCGTCAGTACTTGAGACTTTACCCTCAGTGTTGTATGGTGAAGCGTTCTCCTCTTCAACCCTTTTATTTCCTTTCAGTGTCTGCCCGAGCATTCCTTTTGTCCACTCAGCCAAAGTGCTTAGCTGGCAGTTTCTCTCATTTGACATGGACGGGAATTGCACCCCCTACCCCCTGACAATAGATTGGAGTCTATAGACGCGAGTATTAGAAATGTTTTTTTGGAGGAGAAACTGGACAGCTCGGGTCTTGAAGGGAGGACGGAGGAGAAGGCTTTGGGGTCCGGGGCAGCCGAGTGTGAAAGACTTATTTTGTGATTTGAGAAGTGAAATCAGTAATGAAATATGGTCGATAAGGGCTGCTCGCACTTCCACGTCAAGTGTATAGTGTGTGTGTGTGAGTGTGTGTGAGTGTGAGTGTGTGAGTGTGTGTGTAAAATTGTGTTGTCATTTTTATTCTGGAGCACTGGGGCGTTAGATGGAGAGAGGCAGTTGTACAGAGAAGAAAAGGAGTGTTTTTTTTTATTTCAACTTGCTACTATAGTAGTTGTTGCCCACATTATTGGCCCAAAATTAGTTATTATTTTAGATTCTAGAGTCAGGACATGTAAACATACTTGACTTGTTAATAAATGACCCCAAAAGACCCCAAAATGACCCCAAAGTTCCAAAAGATACAAAAATGAAGATATAGCGACTCAATTTCACTGGCTCACATGATGATTGTATGTATTATTTTGACTTGTAAACATATAATACACAAGTCCAAAGATTTGACCCAAAAGTTCCAAAAAGTGGATAGCACAAATAGTGACTTAGTTTCATTGGCTGACAAATCATTTCAGCCTTTTCAGATGTTAAAGAAGTCTTTACTGGTGTGATGATGAAAAGTGCAATTTGTTAGTTTCAGAACGACTTTAAAAACAGAGTAAGTGCAGCGTATCACAGAAGACTGATGAGAAACTGACCCAAACAAAACCACTCCAGTCGAAGCTGTTCTTTTGTTCCCCTCTTTTCATCAGTGTTCATCCTGTCCCTTGTTAGGCCCCAGCAGGTAAACAGCCTCTCGGAGCTCACCATGCCCGGGAATGAAAGCAGAGGGCTGGGGCAGTTGGTTTGCGATGGTGGGGGGCAATAGTGTGGTGATCTGAAAGGAAAGGAGAAAGTATAAGGAGAGAGTGTAGATCAGTGTGATTTTAGTGTTTTGGGGGGTGGGGTTGTGGGTTTCCTTGTCTGTTAGCAAAAAATGTTGGAATTTTTTGGTGACCAATGTGGACAGGAGCACACATAGTTTTACTAGTGTGCCCTGAGGCAGCTGTGGCTACAAAAGGTAGTTTACCTCCACCAGTGTGTGATTCCAGTGAGTTGAGTGCCTTGAGGCCTTGTGAAGAGCAATATTTATTTATTTTTGTTGAACCTGTTGAAATATATTGTGCCATCTTTAGACAGATCTTTAGAACTTGAAGAACATAGAGAAAGTAATGTGTGAGAGAAAGAGAAAAACACTGCCCCCTGTGCTGTGAGAGTTGTGCTGTTGCTGTGAGAGTTGTGCTGTTGCTGTGAGAGTTACTGTGAGAGTTGCTGTGCTGTTGCTGTGAGAGTTTCTGTGAGAGCGGTTGTGAGAGGTGTTGTAAGAGTTGCTGTGAGAGTTGCTGTGAGAGTTGTTTGCAGGGCTCTAAAAGGGGCCCATTGTTTTGTGGTGAGTGTTCCCCACCCTTCTCAGGCCCCTCTGCTGCTGTGGGGCCAGAGGCCACATTTCTGAGGGTGTAAGTGATGAGTGAGGCCAGGTGGGGTCTGACGGGGACCACGAGAAAAAGGAGAAAAACCTCAACCTGACCTCGGCAAGTTCAAGGTTTTGCTGAGTCAGTGGCTGGAGTTAGACTAATGCTTTGTAAGGGGGAACATACACAACTTACATCAAAATGAATGGTTTGTCTGGTTTTCCTCATCAACCAAAAACAGGCACATCATTATCCTCATGCTCAGGGAAGACCAACCATCTGTCAAACTTCTGTATAGGGCCATATTTGAACATGTAAAAATGTGCAGAGGAAGTGATTCAAATCGATAAAGAGGCTACTTATAAAGCTATACATTTTATGATTGAAGCTGAGAGCCAAACTAAATCTTGCACAGGCCGCACAAAATCTGGAGAAGGGTCTCTGGGCCCTGCTCCATGATAGCCTCATGATAGGTCACCCCAGGAGCACACATTGGATGTGAATCATTTTCATTGAAGTATCTAATACGTCGTTTTCTTTAGATTTCATTGGGAGCTGAAGCCCTTTGCTTTGGGCCTAAAAATAATAATAATAATCTGGGCTCATGGCTAACACTAACAGACAACTCTTCACTCTCATTCATTCACTATGAGCCATTTATAGTACAGACCAATGGGCCATAACTGATAAATAGCACTTACAAATAGACTAGTAGGCTACACTGGCCTAGTAGGCTACACTGGCCATTCAAACTCTACTGCTCCTAATATGTGTACTCATGCCTGACTAGACCTAAACTCCTGTTTGTGGATGTGACAGAGAAGGAGGGAGATGGGGGCATCCCTTCTAAAGCGAGGTGGTAATGCTCAGTGACAGGGATAAACAGCACTGGGGCCACACAGGGGGGGTCTGGAGGGGCGCGGGGGAGGGTCTGGAGGGACGGAGGGGGGGCGGCACCGAGGAGCGAGGGGGGGTTCTGCAGGGGTGTGAGGGGCACCGATGGGGAGGGGGGTCTGGAGGGGCGGGGCGCACCGAGGAGAGAGAGGGGGGGGAGTTACCGAGGAGGGGGGTGACTCCTGCTTCATCGCTGTCATTTTTTCAATTACCCGTCTCTCCCGTGTGTGTCCCTGTAGAGGCATCCAGAGGCATCTTAAAGACTGTTTAGATTCATATTACAACCTGCCATTCTTCTACTGCACAAGGACAACAAAGAACGTATCTGTTTCTGTGGCATAAAAACCTATTTGTTAATCCATCCTCAGACAGTTTATCTGTCTTGAACCTGTGACAGATATGACACATGGCATCTAACTGATTGATGTATTTGATATCAACCAACAGCATAATGTAATACAACTAATTAGTAAAAATAACTTCACACATTATATTGCCTGCATTGATAAGTATAAATGGGTCCTCTCATTCAATGTTGGTCTGCACAATGAAGTAACTTGACATACAAATAAAAAGAGTGGCAAACTGATACACTTTTCACAACAAGGTAAAAACCTAACCTGACTCTGTATAGTCACAGAGCGACTCTGGTGACCCTCCCTTTCACAGAGACTTTCCCCCGGTCCAAAAATCTCTGGGCAGTCTGATTGGTTGATCTGAGTCAAGATGGCGAGGGCCAGTTATCTCTTCTTTACTGAGCCATGTTGATTTAACACTGCCACATTTCTGATTGCTATTTCGTCCCAATTGATATTGGTGATTAGTCTGTTTTGCCAGGCTAGAAAAAAGGATTCAAAAGGACACCATGAGATCCCTTCCAGAGACTTGAACTGCAAAATCTCCTGTGTACCACTAAAACGAGCCTAAGTACCACCATTGGCATCCATACCACAGGTTGAGAACCACTGGCCTAGTTTATTCTCTCCCATCTCTGTAGGCATAGTGAGAAAATGTCTCAGGCTCCTTCCCCCACCACCACACGCTTGTCTAATATCCTCCATCCCTGCTCTGCTCTTGTCCGAAGGCTTCATCTAAAATGGAAAGTGGGGCTTCCCTTCTTGTTACAATGGGGAGTCATCAGGGGCTTGAGAGGAGGCTGGAGGCGGCTGGAGGAGCTTCATTGAAATGCATGCTTCATCCTTTGGTCTTTTCTGTGCTTTTCCCCTCTCTCTCTCCTCTGGGATCCCCTGCACCCCCCCAGTCTTCACGGCTCTCCCCAGCTCCTCAGCCTTTGTTAATCAGTTAAAGTCCCTCTTCAAACAGGGCCTCTAATTACTCCTCCTTCTCGCTCTGGAAAAACTGCCTGTCTCTCCTCTCTCTCTCTCTCTCTCTCTCTCTCTCTCTCTCTCTCTCTCTCTC